>PVKP010054857.1:0-11270 GCA_004027715.1 Plecturocebus donacophilus
CCTCCTCTGCTCTCCCACCGCCCCAGGCCCTCTGCCCCTATAAAGCCGACTGAACAAAGAAAGCGTGCGCGATTCCTCCCTGCCTGCCTGAGTCGCCCGGAGATCCCAATAAAGTCGGTACCGGCCACCATGCGTCCTGCCTCGTGTCTACTGGGTGCCTGCCTCCGTGGGTTGGGGTCCCACAACCGGGGGTCGCACACTTACTACCTGGAACATTTCCAGACCACAGAGCAGGGAGGAGGACCCCAGGTACACCCTAACTCTCTCCCTGGGTTGATAAGGCAGATTTCAGAGCCTAGGGAGGGGACAGAGGCTAGAGTTTCAGTACAAAGTACTGGAGCGGTGAAACCTGGACAGTGAGATACCTCAAGACCTCAGGAGGGTTCTGAAGGAGGCTCAGGTGAGTTCTGACCAGTGCATCCATGTGAGGAAGCTACCCAAAGCAGGAAAAGAACTACTGGGAAAGATTAGAGGGAATAATTCCAAAGATCACACCAGGTCAAGGATAGCTCTTGTTCCCGCCAGCCAGAATGGAAAAGCCTCATAATTCTCGGTAATTAGTAAAGTATTTAGAAGGGTTTTGCCTCAGTAATGAGATAAAATTAGCTCTAAATTAAATGCTGCTTTGTTACCACATAAGAAAGCTGAAAAGCAAGTCCTAGGAGGACCAAACTGTTTACCAAGTAACTTAATTAACATATTAGCTAATGACATGATACATTTATGGGCAGATATGGGAGGAATAATGTTGGGAGCCTTCCCATGTGAAATCTTGCAGAGCGAGTTTCAAGACCCCAGACACAGAGTCTCCGGGAAGGAAGAACTCGAGATCGGATATCTGGGATGAAAGAACTGGGTTAAAAGATAACGAAAAAGGGACTGCTTTCACAAGAAACAATGCTGTAGCATAAACATGTCTATGAGCACCCTAAATAATCATTAACCTCTTACGAGCACAGATGGTATTTGTTATCCTACATCTTCTGATAGGTAAGGGCACATGATTTATCTACCTACTGTAACAATGATGTAGAGGAAGGTCTAGAAAATGTATATATACTGAACTGCTGAAAAATAAAGTTGTTGTTGGAGCACTGACTCCTCAACCCTCCTGGCCCCGCCTATCTGTCTCCTTTTCTTCCTGTGCACTCCCTACTCAGGTTGGAATCCTCTTGCTGGTCGAGAGTTCCCGGCAGAATAAAAAAGAGAAACTGCAGATTACCAACAAGTGAAATGAGAAGGATGACATCACTAAAGATCTTACCACAACTAAAAGCATAATAAGGAAATATGAACACCTTTATGCAATAAATTTAACAACTCTGATATAATGGACAAGTTCCTTGAAAGAAACAAACTACCAAATGCTACTCAACAAGAAACAGATAACCTGACTATCCCCTACATCTACTATTAAAATTGAAATTGTAGTTCAAAAACTTTCTCATAAAGAAGATCCTAGGGATAGATTACTTTACTGGAAAATTCTGCGAAACATTGTGTCAGTTTTTATTGGCTTCTTCAACCTGATAAAAAAAAAAGGAAGAAATAGCATTCTATTCAAACTCTTCCTGAAATTCTAAGAGGAAAGAATATTGCCCAACTTATTTTATGAGCCTGGCATTACTCTATTACCCAAACCAAAGTTACGATAAGAAAAAACATAACTACAGATAAATATTCTTTATGAAGACATATGCAAAAATCCTAAGCAAAACTTTAGAAAACGTAAACTAAAAATATATAAAAGAATAATATATCATGACCAAGTGGGATTTATCTCAGGAATGAAGATTGTTTTGACATTTAAAATCAATCAATGTAATTCACCATTTTTACAAACAACAACAACAACAAATGTGTACAATTAGTCAGGCACAGTGGCTCATGCCTGTAATCCCAGCACTTTGGGAAGCCCAGACCGGCAGATCACTTAAGGTCAGGAGTTCAAGACCAGCCTGGCCAACATGTTGAAACTCCCCTCTCTACTAAAAATACAAATATTAGCCAGGGGTGGTGCATGCCAGTAGTCCCAACAACTTGGGAGGCTGAGGCATGAGAATCACTTGAACCTGGGAGGCAGAGGTTTCAGTGCGCTGAGATTGTGCCACTGCATTCCAGCCTGGGTGATAGAGTGAGACTCTGTCAAAAAAAAAAAAAAAAGTGGACAATTATCTCAATAGATTAAGATAAAGTATTTGACAAAATCCCAACATCCAGTATTAATTTCTGCTAAAAACTCTCAGCAACCAGAAATACAGAACTTCTTCAACCTGACAAAAAAAAAAGTATTTACAAAACCCTATAGCTAATGCCATACCTAATGGTGAAAGACTGAATGCTTTCCCTTCAAGATCAGGAGCAAAAGATATCCACTTTCATTATTTTACTCAGTCGTTATACTGGAAAGCCTAGCCAAGGCAATTAGACAAGGAAAGGAAATAAAAAGCATCCACACTGCACATGAATAAATAAAACTGCCTTTTTTCACAGATGGCATGATCATAATGGTCTCTTTGAAAATCTAATGAAATATACAAAAAAGATACGACTACCCACCTACTAGAATGGCTAGAACGAGAAAGACTGATCATACCAAGTGTTGGTAAGAATATGGAACAACTGGAATGCTCATACACTGCTCAAGGGAATGTGAAACAGTATAAGACTTTGGAAAACAGTATCGTAGGTTCTTAAAATTTTAATCTTCCAGCTGCCATATAACCCAGACAATTCACATCTAAATATTTATCCCAGAGAAGTGAAAGTATATGTTCCTGTGAAGACTTATATATGAATGTTCATAACAGCTTTAATGTTAACAGCTCAACTGAAAACAACCCAAATATTTGTCATAAAGAGAATAAATTGTGTTATATCCATAAAATGAAAGTCTACTCAGCAATAAAAAGGACTGCAGTATTGATAAACACATGAATGAATTCCAAAATAATTATACTGAGTAAGTGAATTCAGACCAAAAAACAAGAATATGCACTATATGATTACATTTATATAAAATTCTAGAAAATGCAAATGAATTCATAATAACAAAAAGCAGATAAAGAAATGCCTAGGAGTATGGAAAGGTGTATGAAGGACAGAAAGAAACTTTGGGGGGTTTAGGGATATGTTTGTTACCTTGATTGTGATGATACCTTCATGGAAGCAAACACATGTATCAAAACTCATCAAATTGTACACTTTAAATAAGGGCAGTTTATTGTTGTTTCTTAATAAAGCTGTTTTTAAGAACTCAAGCCTAATTTAAAAAAAATAGTCTGTTTAGTAAATGATGCCCAAAATTTGAAAATAAGCTATAACATTAATTAATAAATACCTGTGGCACACACATGCAATTGAATATGTGTAGTTGCAGAAAGAGGAGGAGGAGGAGGAAGGATGTCTAAGTGTACTGAAGTGGAAAGATCTCCAAGATGCTTTCATAAGGGAAAAATAATAATAATAAGGTACAGAACCTCTCCTGGAGCCCTGTCCTTGAGGAAATATTCACCCTCACTTGCATGAGTACAAACTGAGAAGTCTGAATGCTCCAGAAAATTGTAGAACTGTACTCAAATGTTTATTTAAAGATACCAGTTGTTTTAGATCCTGAATTTTGTCCCCTATAATTGTAATTTAAATTAAAATGTTATTTTTGCATTTGTGTGTTTAAATGTGAGGCGGGGAGATAAGAATGTGTAATCACATTTGTTCATATGCATAAAGACATTGCGGAAGGACACAGAAAAATGAAAAACAGTGGAAGAGAAATGGGCAGATAGGAGAAGAACAGCAAGCTTTTTAGAATCAATTAAAAAGACATATCAAAATCTATCTTCATCTTTAAGAAAAAATCAAAAAATCTTGCTGAGGGCTGAGAGAAGAGAGAATTTCTGCTGATAACTAAGAAGGTGTACTTATTCAGAAATCCGGAACTAAGAGTATATGTCAAACCTCACAGTTTTCTCAACCAAGAACAAAAAAGTAAGTAAAAAAAACTAAAGTTCAAAAATGAAGACTCTTGGATCTCTTGCTGGATTTCACAGATTTTATTTCAGTTCCAGTTTTCCTTAATAATACATCTTAAAACTAATGTTATATTATAAATTAAAATTCTTTTTCGTGCTATATTCCCAACAGATAATGATCAAGCTTTAAGATATTTGTGAGACATTTATTTGTTCTTCTCTTTCTCTGCTTTTCTCCCTTTTCCCAGCCTCTGTTCTCTCTTTTTCTAAAAGAAACATTAAACAGTAAATGTCAAAAGTCACTGGCAGGCAAATAAAGAAATAAAATCATTGTTTTTTCAAACAATAATTATTTCATTCATGTGAAAATGAGCAGTTAACTATGCTTGATCTTATTATGCGAAAAGAAGATATTGACAGCATCACACACAAAGAAAGGAAACTCAAGCTGAAAAACATTTGCCTATATAGATGGCAGCCCCCCTATGAGCAGACACTGCCTTCAAGGAATTTTAGACAACAGTAGATGAAAAACTTTCTAAATATAATTTTTCAAAATATTTTGCATCTTTATATACATTTGTATTCATATGCTACCCAATGATCCAGTGGCATACATCCATTTTTTATGTGGGATTCAATTTTTTCTCAATTGCCATGATATGTTTAATAAGTTTCAAATAATTTTGGCTTTTATCATATCCTAAAACTGAATGAATTTGGCAAGAAATAAATAGAACTTTGATTTCCTCTTTAGCCACTCATCAAAGCTATTATTTGTTATTTGTTTGGTTTTTTTATTCCTCTTGCTCAAAAATCTATTTTATTGGAAAGTCAAGCAATGACATAGAGAAAGTCAAGCTAGGATTATCTTCCAACAATCAGGAAGCAAAAGTAAAAACCAAACTTGTCAGTCATTTTTGCCTTAATGAGATTTTTGGGAAAAGAGCATTACTTTGTCTCAATTCATTTGCAATGGAAAAATCAAAACTTGAACCTGGAAAATCATCTCTTTAACACTCATGTTGTTATTTTATCTGTAAATCTAGTGGAGATTGCCACCTTTCAGCTAGATGCCCAAAAACAATTCTGATTTTATTTTCTTAGATGAGTTTATTCTTCATAAATGTTTCTATCGCCCAGTTTTGTTTTTTTTGTTTGTTTTTTTTTAGACAGGCTGGAGTGCAGTTCAAGCAATCCCCCTGCCTCAGCCTCCCTAGTAGCTGGGACTACAGGCCCACACCACCAGACCCCACTAATGTACTTTTTGTAAAGATGGGGTTTCACCAAATTGCCCAGGCTGGTCTCGAATTCCTGGGCTAAGCAATCTGTCCACCTCAACCTTCCAAAATGCTGGGATTACAGGTGTGAGTCACAGCACTCGGCTTCCTCTCCCTTTTTAAGCAAACAAATTTCATCGGCTTTCTCTGATGTGAGAAATCATATCCATTGCTTTTATATATGCATTCTTCCTAAAGCCTTCTAGTTTCTATAGCTCAGTTCCATGGCCAGCTTCCTGGGTGGGTGACCTGTTAGTTACATAGGGACCCCCAACCCCACTCCAACTTTAAGATACTTTGTTGTTGCCGTCTTAAAGTTCTTAATAATTATTGAACAAGGGACACTGCATTTTCATTTTGTACTGCGTTCCCCAAATTACATAGTAGGCCCTGTGCAATTCATATAATCAACTACCAGAGTTCAAATGAAAGAGTATCATGAGCCCCATGTGGTATAGTAATAGTAATGGAGAATAGTTTAGCATTACATATTAGAACACTAAGAACTTTATGGGTATCAACTTGTTTGAGCCTTGAAAAACACCACTACAAGATAAGTATTATCATTAGCTCCATTTTTATAGATGTAGAAATTAAAACACAAAGAAGATAACGAAATTGCCCCAAATCACTGGTAATTGTGGGGCCAGAGTTAGATCCCAGACAATCTGACTCCAGACACTGTTATGCTAAAAACAGTGAATACAGTTTGAAGAGAACTTCAACCTGGCTTCCACAATACAGCTTCTACCCCCAGAACTTAAAAGTTACATTTCCGTCTCTTCTGTTTGCCCCCAAGTTTTGAACTTGATGAGTAACAGGTACACTGTGGATGTTTTAGCTAGCAGAATTTATAGGACGACTCTCTTTCTTTGATCCACGAAGTATCTCACCTGCAGTGTATCTGTAGACCAAAGGATCACATTTTAATTCTTCTGGGAGCATCCACATCGCCATCAACGCATCTGGGAGGTTTAATGTTGATCTTCTAGTTCATGTATTTGCTTATCCAGGAGACACTTACTTTTTACTTCTTACTCAAGATGGGCTCAGTTCCTTGGTTAAACTAAAAAAGCATTTTCTCCATAAAACTTGCTCCAGCAGACTTCTAATTAGTTTGCCTTCTGTCAGGAATGGAGAAACCAGCTTCTGGACACTAATATTTTTCAGGCAGGAAAGGTAGTAAAATCTGGCAGTCAGCATCTATGAATAAAAACAAAGAAAGCAGAAAGGAATTTTCATTTTGTAAGACATGGTAATAACACAAGGCTAAAATGCCTATGTGCTAAGTGATTTACTTAAAGTGTTTTTAAAGCAAGGAAGGTGTAGCATAAATACTCACTGGAGAGACTATGACTGAAGGTGCTGGAAGGGATTGCCAATATATGTCCAGTAAAGGCAGTGGCAAGAGTTTAGCCTGGTGGCTATGAACTCCATATCCTGAAGACCTGGCTTTAAATCCTGGCCCTACTACTTACTAGAAAGTGAAATATTAGACGAAGTCTTCTCATATGTAAAACAAACAAACACCTACTACATGTCAAGTGTTGTGCAAGATTCTGGATACATAGAAGTACCTGCTGAAGGGAGAAAAAACTATGGTGCCTGCCTTTAAGGTGCTTACAGTCTAGAAAGATACTGCTATTGCACTTATATGCAACAAATGTAGAAGAGATACAGTGGATTCTAGCATCATTCTGTATTTCCACCTCTCTGAGCGATTGTTATATCCGTTAACCAAGAGCTAACAAAATGATCTGGTTCAATCTGGACTATGTCCTGTGGGTCCCAAGATGACTGCACTGAAATGTCCATTTCTGGCTCCCTAGTCCTTTTTTCCCAATGACAGAAAGATCTGACTCTGTACTTGGGTGCTCATCAAGAAGGAAGTCTTTACTTCCTTTCAAAATCCTCCAGAGAAAGGTTCAAGGAAAAAAAAACTTTTAGGTACTATGCTTAGTACTGGGGTGACAAAAGAATCTGTATACCAAACCCCCAAGTCATAAGGGGGTTTTTAATTTTTAATTAATTAACTTAAAAAAAATGCATTTAAAAAGTATGTGGAGGCCAGGCGTAGTAGTTCATGCCTGTAATCCCAGCACTTTGGGAGGCCAAGGTAGGCAGATGACTTGAGTTCAGGAGTTTGAGACCAGCCTGGGCACATGGTGAAATCCCATCTCTATGAAACAAAAAAGATACAAAAATTAGCCAGGTGTGGTGGCATGCACCTGTAGTCCCAGCTGCTTGGGAGGCTGAAGTGGGAGGATTGCTTGAGCCCAGAAGGCAGAGGCTGCAGTGAGCTGAAATCAAGGCACTCCAGCATGGGTGACAGAGCGAGACCCTGGCTCAAAAAAAAAAAAAAGATCAAGTATGTGGTACTTAATAGAAAAACTATGTATATATAATCCCAGTTCCTTGAGATTCCACATTTCAGATTTTATAACTTGTGCTGTTTTCAACATATGATTTTTGTCTAAAGTTGCTATGCTATATGTACATGTATACTAATTGAAACTCTGTACTACACTCAAAATAAATACTTAATCCTTGTAAAGCACACAAATACTTAGAATATATGCATCATAGAGTTTTTCTTTATTTTGCCAAGTGTTATAAATCTTTTTAGAGAAACACTGTATTTTCCAAATATCTTTAATAAGATGCAATAGTATACACCTTTCAAAATGCAATTCTTCAATTTTATAAAATGTCAGTGTTTTAATTCATTCTGTTACATATACACTGAATATTTTTGACAGCTCCTTTTTGTAAATGTGTCAGTATGCTCATTAGACCATATATGAATATGGTACAGGACAATGTCTTTTATATCTAACAATAAAATTCAGTCCAGACTGGTTTAAATAAAAATGTCCTCTAAAATACTGACCACAGCATCACGATGCTGCAACTTGCTGTGTCTCTACCCTGAGCATGATTGTGTCTGGGTTCCCTCTGGCTACTTTCTCTCTAGGAGACAACGTTTCCAGAGTCCCATGCAAATGTGAACATATATTTAAATTGCTTTGTCGACAGGAGTCAGTCTCCACTGAGAGTGCAAGCTAAAAATGATGATGCTGCCTGTAAAAACATGCAGCACTTCTGGTCAATGCCATCAACATCCCCTTCCTGTAACCACCATACCCCTTAGCAATTGCATGTTTGATGTAGTATTGAATCACTTTATGCCCAATATCAGGTAGATGCATATTCTCCAGGAATTTAAGGTATACTATGGATACATGAAGCCTCAGGAAGACATCTCCTCAAAGCATTGATTCATTCAGAGAAGTGGGAGGAAAACACGGGTTGGGCATATTTATCTTCTCATATATATGAATCTGGATTATCTAAATCTGACATCAAGAAAGTAGAAAAACCAGACTGACTGGGCTCAGCGGCTTGCACCTGCAATCCCAGCACTTCGGAAGGCCAAGGCAGGCAGATCACTTGAGCCTAGGATTTCAAGACCAGTCTGGAAAACATGGCAAAACTTCGCCTCTACAAAAAATACAAAAATTAGCTGGGCATGATTGTGCGCACCTGCAGTCCCAGCTACTTGAGGGGCCAAGGTGAGAGGATAGCTTGACCGCAGGGGATTAAGGCTGCAGTGAGCCGAGATAGCATCACTGCACTCTAGCTTGGGTGCCAGAGGGAGACTCTGTCTTAAAGAGAAAGAAAGAAAAAAAGTAGCAAAACTACCTGATGCTGACTTGCTAGGCAGTGTCAGTTCTCTTCAATTCAACCCATTCCCCCATATTTATACGCTTAATATAACATCTCCTCCACTGACCAGCAGGGCAAGGAGGAATTGTTTTTTGATGTTTAAGATAAAGCAGGAGCTATGAAAGTTTCATGCTTTAAAAGTATGCTTTCAGCTACCCTCTCAGACTATGCAATCTCAATATGGCAGGATGCATGCTAATTATTCCCTATGCCATTAGATGTTTCCATGAAAAATATGAGAAAAACACTGATCAGGTTATTATTGCACACTTTAGATGTTATTTATTCTCACAACACCAAACAGATTAAAAATTAGAATGTTCACTCTACAAGAAACCCTAGTAATGATCTCATCTGGGATTCTTCGAAGTGCTTTGAGAAGCCCTCTCAGGGGTCAGCACAAAGGTCAGGGGAGGATAAGAGGGAACTCAGCCTCCCCCATCTCAACTCCTCTGCCACCCCCATTTCCTCTTTCCTATGTCAACCACATCAATAGGATCTGCTTTGATCCTATTTTTTATTTGTCTTGGATTTCCAAGTAAGATTTATTTAAGGAAAAGATCCTAAGGGAGGAAAAAAAAGAGTCTGAAAATATCTGATCCAGTCCAACCCTCTTATTTTTTGTATATTACCAAAGCCACAGTATGCCCCAACCCAGTCCCACCCCAAGTCCCACCCACCCCGACCCAAAGCCAGTAACTTCCTAGCTACAGGGACCCAGAGGAAGTCCCGCTTCAGAGTGGGACTTCTACTTTCATTTGTGTAGCTACTCTTCAATCAAATAATATTGCTATTTGGAGAACTGAGCGAATTTGAGAAACCGATCGCATGTTGTTTGTTTCAATTTATGTGTAATTTCCCAGCCTTAGGGAAAAGTGGATGGAGCCTTTCAGAACAGGATACTCAGCAACTGCTGTGTAAAATCTCCAGCCCCTCAAGCTTAGCCCTTCTTTGCTTTAGAAAGCAGTTTATTAGTTCCCATGTTATTGCCAGATGAAAACGCGTCCTTAAAAGAATTAGTTTCAGTAGGGTGTGTGCATGTGTCTGTATGTGTGTTTGGTTTTGTTGTTTTGTGTTTTAATTATAACGTGTTACTATCATTCATCGCAAAGAGTCCTTGGTATTAGAGACTCCTGCTTGAAGTGAGAAGGTGTTACGCCCGCTAAAAGCACCTTTTTGAGGAAAGGGAATGCCCACAACTCCATGAGATAGTAATACAAATGGCCAAAACTCCTCTCACTAGCCCCATTTTGATGTATAACAGTATTTCTCGAACTGTTCAGAGTCATTATTATTATTCTTAAAAAGATTTTTTGGGGAAAACAAGTGGGAAACCCTGGATCATAAAAAAAAAGTATTTAAATATATCCTTACTGAAAAACTTCTCACAGCTTTATTTGCTAATACTCCCTATAGTTTTCCAAAAAAAGAAATACGGCTTGCATTGTTTCTCAAAGCTATCCCATGGAACCCTTTTTTAAGAAGCATATCATGGAACTTGTGTCCCATGAAATACTCTTTGGAAAATATTCTGGAAGTATCCTGCAATGTAATATTAGTCAAGATCGAAAGCCTCCGGGGGAGAGAGACAGCACCTTTGGGACTTTTTCCTTTGCCCTAGACCCTGGCTGGCAGAAAATCTGCTTACAATTGGCTACTGAGTATTGGAGAAACAGGATTTTATGGAAAATTAGCAATTCTCTGGCAGAAGTTAAGATGTAAGAGAAGACAAGGAGAAAAATGCTGGAGTATATAGCTTTTGTCCTATATGATTTACACCACACTCAGAGCCTCCCCAGGAAACAGAAAGAGCTTCAACTCACTCAGAGTCCCAGAGACTGGGGTCAAGAGCAGACAGACAGCATATGTGGGATGTTGGCTGCACGTTGCGGCAGAGGTGGACTCAACGCTTTCAGTCAATAACTAATGATGCGGGAGAGAGATCCAAGATGGCCGATTAGCAACAGCTCAGGAATGTAGCTCCCAGTGAAAGTGCAGAGAACGAGTGGAGGCCGCACTTTCCGACGAATTTTTATTGCCCACAGACCAGGAGATTCCCGGCAGAGGAGACACACGGGTCGCCAGCGCGACTCTTTTGGCCGGCGTGGCTGTTTTGCCGGCGCCCCACCGCGGCGCTTCCCGGTGCGGAGTATACGGGACAGACGGGCTTGGCTGGTCCCATCCCCACAAGGAAAACAGCAATTGGAAGCGCTGAGGACTGAGAGTTTCAAAACAAGCACAGCGAACCCGGGAAGGTCCGGTTCTGTGGAGAACGGGCGTCCGCCAAAGGAAA
>PVKP010054858.1:0-11286 GCA_004027715.1 Plecturocebus donacophilus
ATAATCCCAACACTTTGGGACTGCTTGAGCCCAGGAGTTGGAGACAAGCATGGGCAACATAGCGAGACCATGTCTCAAAAAAAAAAAAAAATTTAGCCAGGTGTGACGACACATGCCTGTGGTTCCAGTTACTTGAGAGGCTGAAGTAGGAGGATTGCTTGAGACCAGAAAGTGAAGGCTGCAGTGAGCCGTGACTGCACCACTGTACTCCAGCCTGGGTGAAAGAGTGAGACCCTGACTCCAGAAAAAAGAAGAGTGGTAGAAGGTTATTCCAGTATCTCCTAACTTAGATAAGAAGAGATGGAGAATGCATCTTAGAAGGTTGCTGTCAGGCATGAGCAGACAACAGCCTGAACCAAAGCAACTACTACAGAACAAGAGGGGAAAATGTAGACCAATAGACAACAACATCAAAGATGGGTTGATCTTAAGACCAAAGAAAGAAAGAACAGTCAATAACCAGGAGAGACAGTAGATACAGGAATAATAAAGTGTGATTAGGAATCTTATTGGAGAAGGTGGGGATTTCAGGAAGAATTATTTCATTTTATTAGGGCTATAAATTTCAGAAGGCTGAATAAGCTTTTTTTCCTAACTCTTGCCTTTTTCCTCCCTTGTGGCTTCTCAAAAACAAGAAAGCAATAACATAAAAGGCAGAATGAATAAATTATAAGTAAAAATAGGTCACAGCCTAGCTAACGTGGTGAAACCCCATCTCTACTAAAAATACAAAAATTAGCCAGGCTTGGTGGCAGGCACCTGTATTTCCAGCTACTCGGGAGGCTGAGGCACAAGCATCGCTTGAACCCAGAAGGCAGAGGTTGCAGTGAGCCGAGAGAGTGCCACTGCACTTCAGCCTGGGCAACAGAGTGAGACTCTGTCTCAAAAAAAAAAAAACACCAGATCCTTTACAAACCTGACCCTTAGATTTTGCTATGGTTTAAATATGTCTCCCAAAGTTCACATGTAAGAAACTTAATTTCCAATGCAAGTGTTGAGAGATGGGACCTTCAAAAGTGATTAGGTCACCCTCATGAATGGATTAATGCTATTATCTAGGTTCCTGATAAATGGGTAAGTTCAGCCCCCTCCCTCACTCTCTCCCTTTCTCTCTGCCGGTGCCCTCTCCTGCAGAACTGTAAGAAATAAATCTGCATTCTTTATAAATTACCCACAGTTTATAGAAGCACAAAATAAATTATAGAAGCACAAAATAAACTAAAGAAGATCTCAAAATATTTTATGAATATATGCTTAAAACAAAATGTATGCTTAAAATTTTAAGAATTCAAATTACAAGAATAAGAATTCTACAGAACTTTAAGCATTAGGTTGTATACCATTCATAAACAATCATTATGATAAGCAATTACAGTTACATTAAATATGCTCCTGGAAGTTGAAAAAAGCAAGCTCTTCTAGCAATGTGAAAAAGCAGAAACTTATTTCTATAACCAAATCATAAGACTTTCCATAAAATACAACCTATTTTAATAGTGTACAAAAACATACCTTTAAGGTTCCATCAGCTGAGCAACTAGCCAAAAGCTTATCATCTGGTGAAAATCTGCAGTGATTGACTGAATTTATATGGCCAAACAGAGTATTTCGACATTGTTTTTGATTCAAATCCCAGAGCTATTTGTGAAAGAAAAAAAGATAAACAAATAGTATTGAATGGGGAAACATCAAAAATCATATGAAGTTCTTCCTTTTCTCTCACGTAAGCTTTTTGATTACAGAATGATGTTTAATTCACAGTAACACATATTGTCAAACACAAAAGTGTCAAACACAAAGATGACTTGTGATTAACAAGCAATGGGGCAGCCGTTAGATCAGCATGTAAATCTACTAAGGGCCTCAAAGGCTCACCTAGGTTTTTAGGCTGAGTACTAAATAACTAACTAAACAATTACTACTTATTTTAATGGAGTGGTTTAGAATCATTATTTTACTCAGTTACAATAAGCCACAATAAGTAATATATAATATAAATTATCCCCATATTTTTTAAATGTTAGGTTATCAAACCCTAAAAATCTCAGAGCAAGTCAAGTACCACCTCCAGGAAGCAATCAACCAAATCCAAAATGTGGCACATTCCATGGGACAAATGACTAAATTGCTCTAATAAATCAATGGTAAAAGAAAGCAGGCAGAAAAGAAAAGGGAACTTTAATAGAATAAAAGAGATGTAAGAGGCAGAACAAATGCTACATTAAGTTTGCTTGGATACTGATTCCAATAAACATGACAGAGATGCATGTTTTGAGACTACGGAGTAAGTGAACATGGACCAGGTATACTACAAAACTGTATTTTATTATATTAGGTGTGATAATAGTATGGTATGATAATAAACATAATATTTATATTTAAAATCTCTGAGATGCATGCTTAAGTATTTTGGGTGAAATGACATATTTCAGATTTGCTGTAAAATCCTCTATTCAGGCTGGATATGGTGGCTCACTCCTATAATCCCAGCACTTTGAGAGGTTGAGGTGGGCAGATAACCGAGGTCAGGAGTTCAAGACCAGCCTGACCAACATAATGAAACCCAATCTATATTAAAAATACAAAAAATTAGCTAGGAGTGATGATGCACACCTATAATCCCAGCTACTCAGTAGGCTGAGGCATGAGAATTGCTTAAACCCAGGAGGCAGAGATTGCAATGAGCCAAGATCACTCCACTGCACTCCAGTCTGGATGATAGAGGGAGACTCTATTCAAAAAAGGGGGAGAGTTTGTAAAATAAGATTGATAAAATATTGATAATTGTTGGAACTAAATGATGGATACCACAGGGTTTTATATTGTTTTCTCCCTTTTGGTAGGTTTGGAACGTATAAAAAATGCAAATAAAAGGGATTACAGTCATCTCTGGTGATTTATGCTAATAAGATTAAACCCAGAAGATGAAATCAATTACTCCCAAATGTTAATTTTAATAAAAATTATTTGGAAATGATCAGTAAGTGAGATACATCCTGTTCCTCATGTGCGCTTCTATTCTCGGCTCCTTTATCCCAGTCCTAGATAAACTCAATTCTTCAGATAAGGCAAATTACATGAAGGCAACTCCAGAATTACATATTTTCACTGGCTTCTCTCTGCTCAAGAATCACAAGAAATGCATCTTAATAATCCTTATGGCAATAAACGTAGTATGGCACATCTTAAAGTAAACCTTGTACTTAATTAAAACAATTTACTAACCAATAACCCCCTCCCACATGGCACAGGTTTTTTTCCTATATTTAAAAGGAGGAAATACAGACTTCCCCAACCCACAAAATGCCAAAAGCAACATAAAAAATTATTCATAAACAGTACAACAGTCTTGGTTTTTTTTTTTTTAGTGATATATTTATTCAAATAGGGCCAAGTTTTACTATGTTACTCTGTAATTTTTGTCCAATCCAGTGTTTTCAAATTGTGCTCTGCAGGGTCCTTGGGATTCTATAAACACAAATATGCCTAAAGAGCACTATGTGGTAGGGAAAGGTTAGAGATGAAAGGGAATGAGAGAGAATGAGAGAGGAGGGGGAGAGAGGAGGAGGGAGGAAAGAAGGGAGGAGAAGAGAGGGAGGAGGAGAAAAAGAAAGTTCAAGAGGAAGGGAAATGGATAGAGAGGGAGAGAGAGGGAGGAGAGGGAAAGAAGGAGGAAGAGAGAGAAAGGAGAAATGCAAGTCCCATTCAGCCAGACCAACAAGCTTTAACTCTTATACACACTGAGGTTCTGTTTAATTTTTCTTCTTAAGAAAAATAAATAAATAAAAATTTAGCTTCCTGAACAGGGAGACAGAGAAGGTAATTTTCAGTAACTGTTTCAGTATTTTCTAAAGAAAATTTTTGTAATAATTTATTTAAATATCAAAACACAGAGTCTATAAGGTTTGAAATCAAACCAAAAAACAATTCAATAGAAGTTAGCAGATCTTTCTGGGATCCCAGAAAGGGTAATCTAGCTATCTTCATCCACTTAAGAGGAAAAAAAGATACAATCAAACATTATCAAGCATATGTGGAATGAATATTTTGGTTTTCATTTGTGTTATTTTTCCTACCAGCACCTTTTCTCCCTCCTCTCTGTGATAACAGAACCTCTGTTTTGAATTAAGCTCCACTTACGATTCAAATAGAGGTGACCTCACTTATTTGTCCCACTTCCATATAACTAAATTTGTGACCCTTGGACAATCCAAGGATTCCATCCTACTGTCCACTGGGGTTACCCTAGCTATGAGCATCCAAGCTAAACTGAGCCAAACAAAGTCCTCTCTAAAATTACATCTACAGGTTCTAGGAAAGAGCACACTTTTCTTATTCTGTGACTGTGAGCTGTAAGGCAGCCACATTTCCAACTACAGAAAGAGCATGCCTGAACCAACACAGAAGAAGGCAAGAGTCTGGAGATGGAAAGATAGGTAGAGCCTGAGATCACAGTTTAACCATGTGGAGTCAGCAATGCCTGAAGCCATGCTCCCTCTAGACTTTTCAGTTACAGGAACCAATAAAATATTTTTAAGCTGTTTTTTTTTTTTTTTTGCTTAGCTAATATATTACTGTACTTTCTATCACTGCCACCAAAAAGTCCTAATAGTAAGATATATAAGAAAATTGAAGGAGATACTCTGATGTACCTATCAAATTTATCTACATAATTCTCAATATCCACACTTACTTTGAGGACACAGTCACTTGATCCAGTGGCTAAGAGAAAATGATGACTACTGTTGGTGAAATGGCAGCAATTGACTTGCTCTGAGTGCTCATCATAGTTATGTACTAGCTCCCCGGTCATAGAATTCCAAATCTAAAGAGAATAGAGAAAAAAATTACAAGTATCCATTATTTTCAAAGAGAGAACAGAGGGGCAAAGCAAATGAACATTCCATTGCAAATCCTATCTTATCCTGTCATAGCAGATTTTCCTAGTTGGACAAGATGCTAATGAAACCTCCTCCCTTCCTAAAATATGACAATATTTTGCCTCAAATGTTTAAAAAAATTATTTGCAAATATATATATATGTACTTATAGCATAACTGGAGTATCATGAGCACATGATATTTTCTTAAGGGCAAGATTTCACATGTTTATAGGAATGACAACAGGCAGAGAAGTGCTTTAAAAAGGTCAGCATAATAGACTTCTGATCAGAACGGTTGAGCCCAAGAGCTGGCTCTACCACTTATGATTTGTGTCACAAATCCCTAACTTACCTGCATCTCAGTTTCCTCTTCTGTAATATGGGGATATCTACACCTCTCCTACACAATGTAAGGTATCAAATGATATAATAAACATAAGTGTTCTATACACTTCAAGGTACCATATAAATAAGTAAAGGCAGATTGCTTTGTGAAAAAAATAAAGGCTTTATAGTCTGAGAGAAACCTAGCTTTCAACCCCGTTACTATTCCCAGTTAGTGTAAGCTTGCGTAAGAGACTTCATCTCTGAATCTATGTCCTCTTCTGTAAATGGGATCAACACTTACCTTGCAAGCTATAGCAGGAAATTGTTAATGTAATATAAGAAAGTGTGTAGTATAAAGCCTCTTACAGTATTCAGTTTTCAGTAAAAAGTAATCATTATTCTAGTTACTATGTAAGACAACTAAGCAGTCTATCCCATATAACAACAAACAAAAGAAATAAATTACCTAATGAACCTTCGCTGGGATTTTGATTTCTTAGAGGTACTAATGTCCTTTGGCATTTCCTTTGTATCTTATCAAAGCACTGATTAGACTCCCCAGAGGTCCAGAGAGTTTATCTTATTTTAAAGTTCTTTAATGGGTGTTTCTGCCTCTGGCTTAGAAAACAGAACCTCATTATTATTTCCTTTTACTCCATGTAGCTCTGACTTTGGAACTGCCCTCAGTGGCCACCTCCAAGTCTGACTCAGAGTCAGAGTAGAGGCTACAGAGTGAATTAACTGTTGGTTATAAAGCCACAAGTCCAGTCTAACAAGAGGTAGACTTTTCCAAGTTCTCGAATTTAGTCTCAACATTCCATAGCCCTCTTCAAGAAAACTTCAGGAAAACACCCAAGGCAAATTTCTTGCCCACTCCACCTAGCCAGATCCAGTACTCCAGATTTAACCCCTTTGAAAGAGGCTTAAAGTAAGGTTTCTCTTCCATATATCGGTGATAACCCACCCCCCCTACAAGCCTTCAGTTTCTCCTAAATTCTATATTAGTATAAATGCAACTGCTAAAAGCCAAATTTAGGAACAAGAGAACAATTAACAAAGATAAAAATTATTCTCGGTGGCCGGGGGGTGAGGAGCACGGTGGCTGATGCCTGTCATCCCAGCACTTTGGGAGTCAAAGGCAGGTGGATCAGTTGAGGCCAGAAGTTCAATACCAGCCTGGCTAACATGGCAAAACTCTGTCTCTACCAGAACTACAAAAATTAGCCAGGCATGGTGTTGCAAACCTGTGATCTCAGCTACTCGAGAGGCTGAGGGATGAGGATCAATTGAATCCTGAACTCAGAGATGGCAGTGAGCCAAGACTGCAACACTGCACTCCAGTTGGGGTGTCAGAGCAAGACTCTGCCTCAAAATAAATAGTAAAAATTACTCTGATTATTTTTTTCTATTTATATTTTAGACCAGTAACATAATTATTAGTTTGTTCATCCATCTGGTTTTGTACTGAATACATAAGCCAGTTGATAAAGGTACATTTTTTTTTTAATTGGGTTTGCATTTTAAAATTGTGTCTTACAACAGGAATCCCCAAGTTTGTGCAGCAACACTCCTAATCACAATACCACAACATACTCAAAGATTTCAACAGATATTTAACCCATGGACTCATCTATTAATGGCAGACAAACCCATTAATTTGTCATTGCTTTTCCCCACTGCCTGTTTAATCCTTAAGTTGATCAACCTAGGCATTTTTGCTGGTGTTTAAAAATAAAGAATTTTCAGGCCAGGCACAGTGGTTCACATATAATCCCAACACTTACGAAGGCTGTGGCAGGAGATCACTCAAGCCCAGGAATTGGAGTTTACAGTGAGCTATGACCATGCCACTGCCCTCCAGCATGGGCAAAAGAGCAAAACCCTGTCCCTTTAAAAAAAAAATAAAGAATTTTCAGATAGTGTTAATTTACAATGGATCAAGTTAGTAGATCAACAGGCAAGAGTCCTTTAACCCTACTTACTCTGGTCTCATGATTATAGAAAAATAAAATGAATTCTGTTATGATTACAACTCAAGAGGAAAAAATTTTCCTACCTTCACTTTTTTATCCACTGAGCAGGTTGCTATAAATCTGTCATCTGTAGAGAATGCACAACAAAGCACTTCATCGTCATGAGCCTTGATTTCTAGAAATTTCTCTCCTGTTTCAGCTTTGAACACCTGCACAAGTAACAATAAAATCTTTTTATAATAAACCACTTAACTATAGGTCATCATTCAGTAAAAATCTTTAAGAGAGTTTAATGATTATTTGGCAAAACATAAATAAACCTTGGCAAAACTACTCCCAAAATCAGAATTTCTGTCAGAATGTGTATGCCTTAATGTAAACGGAGAACTATCCACTGTTAAATGTTTGTAAATATCAATGAAAATGTTATGGGACCTTTAGGGAGTTGTTCTTCTGGCCAGAAACCTCTGTGGCCAGTGGCGCCTTTGCCCAAGTTTTGCTTGGGCCTGCTGGTCTTGTTTCACCCACTTGGCCTAACAGGCTGCATTCAGCACACACTACCAGCCTGGTTCCCAAGCCTGCCAAGGTCTTGTCAGGTGTGGAATGGCAAGGGGTGTGTGAGTGAGCCTGGGGTCCAGCCACTGCACACACACTCAGACGTGGTGACTGCTGCAGCGAGAAGGCCAGCTCTAGGTGCCGGCACTGGCGCTGGCTCTCTGTGAGGCTGCAGCTGGACCAGGCACACCACAAGCAGCTTCCATGGATGGCATCAGGGAACACAGTGGTGCCAGGAACTTGGGAGATGCCAGGAACCGCAGGGCCCCAAAGAGGGAGTCCCAGCCCTAGCCCGAGGAGCTCCCAAGTCTGGGTTCCCCAAAGGGCTGCAACTCACCTTCACTTATCTTCACTCACAATGTAGCAAACAAGGGGCATGTCTCAGCCCTGCTTGTGTTACAGCTCTTTCAAGTTCTTGTCCCACAACCAGGAAGAATGTGGTACACAGACAGGTGGAGGGTTAGCACAACAAAGAGGAGCTTTACTGAGCAATAGAACAGCTCAATAAACCTACAGGGGGCAGCTCCTTTCCAAAGTTCAGGAAACCCACAGGGGGGCAGCTCCTTTCCACAGCCAGGGTGTCCCAACAAGTATTCAGCTCCTAGCAGAAAGGGTACCTCTCTGCTAGGCAAGTCCTCCTGACAAATGTTCAGCTATGAGCAAAGAGGGTAGCTTTCCTCGGCAGTTGGTCCTCTTGTCATCTGTACCACTCTCAGTAAAGAGGGGGCACTAGAGTGGGTTGCTCCTCTATGTAGCTGGTCTTCCCAGTGTTTGCTTAGCTCTGGCTGAGCCCAGGGCTTTTAAGGGCTTCAGAGGGGACATAGTGCATGCGAACTGGTCCATGGGCAGCCATGGGCAAGCCAAGAAAAGGTACTACAAGTTTTCACTCCAGTATACACGGGTAACTCAGTGTGGGCTAGAGTGGAAACTTGTAGTACCTTTCTGGCCTGAAGGCAGGGCTCACACTTTTTGGCCTGAAGGTGGGGCTCTCCCTGAGGATCCACCCCTTTTCACCCAGGAACCTGTCTTCCTCCTGCTGCCATTCATGGCACCCAGGCAGGAGATGCCAAGGGGCACCTGCAGGCTAGCACCAAGCTGCCCTCAGCAACACCTCAGCTTCCCTCCTATGCTCATCAGTGCCCGAAGTCCAGAGGGAGCCGAAGCAGCAGGGGGCTGGCATGTCAGCAGTGCCCTAAGCATGTGCACACCTGGCTGGGCTGCAACAGTAACCAGGCTCAGCTCCAACTTTACTGAGATCAGAGTGGGTGCCAACAGCAGGGAGAAATCAGGAAGCAGGAGCAGGCACTTCCAAGCCTGCAAAGGCAGGTGGTCCTTCCAAGGCCCCCAAGAGTGCAGGGATTCCTGGGTCTGCAGCCACAGCTTGGGCAGCTATGGCTGCACAGGGAGGAATGGCTCCTGCCTGCTCTGTGGAGCCAGAGGCCCAGGCCTGCAGCTGTGATTTGGTGGCTGCAGCTACAACCAGGAGAGCAGGGCTCCAATCTGCTCTGTGGAGCAGGATTCCCAGGTCCACAGCTGTGGCTTGGGTGGCTGCAGCAGCACCCAGGAGCTCCTGTCTCAACTTAGAAGGGGTGGGGCTCCTGCTTGTCCCAGCTCCCAGCTGCGCATCTCTGCTACAGGCAGAGCTATGGCAGCAGCCACTCCAGTCCACCGCTGCCATCAAAAATAAGTATCAGAGCATAGCTTCAGTTCCTGAGACTATTTTGGCAAATTCTTAACAATCAAATAAAAAACATTCATTTAATATGCATTCTTTCTGGAGCTCAAAAGTCAAAATTAATAAAATAAGTACTATAGTACATATAGAAATAAGATAGGGAGTCATAATCTTGCAAAGACTAAAAGTATCCTAAATACAAAAGTTTTAACTAACTTCATCCTGTTCTCTTCAAAATCAAACGGTAGACCACAAACGTAAAGAAAACTCATTCATGTTTTCTGAAAACAAAAAGAATCTTAAAAGAAATTATTTAAAACAACTTAGGAATTAGTCCAGTCCAGTTCCTATTTACAAGAAAGAAACCTATGTGTAAGACTTTCATAAAATAGGTATTTTCTTAATCACTGTTTTTTAGTCATAGCCCTACTACCTGTGCTATGAAGCCCTATGTCTTCTAACAATTATTTCCTAACTACCCTTAGCTAACAAATGGATGGCTGGGAACTGACTGGTAGAGTAAAGGGCACGTCCTTGCCACCTGTAAGTTTAGAATTAAGAAAACATGTAATTGTATCTTTTAAATCTCTAGAGAAACCTTTACTAAAATGTTTGAGAGAGTTACATTTCTCTGTTATTTCTAAGTGGCAATTTTCTTCAATTTTAGGATTTAAGCATATTCTAATCTGCACAGAACTGGAAACATGCCTCTTTCAATTTTTCTCAAGAGATATGTTTTACCTGTAACGTTTTATCAGCTCCACAAGAAGCTATTCTCTGACCATCCTCAGAAAAGCAAGCATGGTAAACAGCATCTGTGTGGGGGCGGACAACTAAGCGGGAAAGATTCATGATGGTTTTTTTGTTTCTAAATACAGGGAAAAAATGAAGAGAAATTCAATAAATGAGACAAAAAGTAACTATTTTCCTTCAGTAATAAAATAAACAGTCTGAAAACATGGTTATATTCCCCAAAATAAAAAATTCTTAAAATCAAATTACTAACATGCAAATGACAGCATAGATCACCTAAAGAAAAAAATAACAAAAGTAGCATTTTTAAGAGAAATGTTACCCTTTATCAAGCAACCTGTCATGTGTCACAAATGTCACTGAGTTGTAAGAAATCTAATTAATAGGGAGAGATCCAAGATGGCCGACTAACAACAGCTCAGGAATGTAGCTCCCAGTGAAAGCGCAGAGAACGAGTGGACGCCGCACTTTCCGACGAGTTTTTGTTGCCCACAGACCGGGAGATTCCCGGCAGAGAAGCCACGCGGGTCGCCGGCGCAACTCTTTTGGCCGGCGCGGCTCTTTTGCCGGCACCCAGCGCGGCGCTTCCCGGTGCGGAGTGTGCGGGACGGACGGGCTCGGCTGGTCCCATCCCCACAAGGAAAACAGCAATTGGAAGTGCTGAGGACGGAGAGTTTCACAGCGGGCGCAGCGAACCCGGGAAGAGGGGAACCGGCATCCGCCAAAGGAAAACTAAGAAACAGAAAAACTTCATCACTGGGCGGAGAGAGATCCAAAATGGCTGCGTAGCAGCAGCTCGGGATTGTGGCTCACGGTGAGGGCACAGAGAGCGAGTGGACGCCGCAGTTGCAGACGAATATTTGAAGCCCACGGACTGGGAGATTCCCGGCGAGGGAATCTTTTGGCGACTCTTTTGGCCGGCGCGGCGCTTCTCGGTGCGGAGTGTGCGGGACTGGGTGGTGCCCTTTTGGTCGGGCGTGGCTGGTCCCATCCCCACAAGGAGAACAGCAATTGGGAGCGCTGAGGACTGAGAAGCACAGCTGAACCCGGGAAGGCCCAGCTCTGTGGGGAAGGGGCGCCCCCCGAAGGAAAACTAAGAAACAGAAAAAACTTCATCACCA
>PVKP010054859.1:0-11286 GCA_004027715.1 Plecturocebus donacophilus
TTTCTTTCTCTTTCATTTTTTCTTTCTTTTGCTGTTTCTTTCTTTCTCCTTTTCTCTCTAAAAAAAAAAAAAATTGATGATGATAGGTTTTCCTCACTTAATGTCTTACTTTGATGAATTATATTAATAGATTTAATTAATTTATTTATTTTTATTGTACTTTAGGTTCTGGGGTACATGTGTAGATCATGCAGGATTGTTGCATAGGTACATACATGGCAAGATGATTTGCTGCCTTCTTCCCTCCATCACCTATATCTGGTATTTCTCCCCTTGTTATTCCTCCCTATCCTCCCCACCCCCACTGTCCCTCCCCTAGCCCTCCCCAACTGACTGCAGTGTGTGATGCTCCCCTCCCTGTGTCCGCATGTTCTAATTGTTCAACACCCGCCTATGAGTGATAACATGCGGTGTTTGATTTTCTGTTCTTGTGTCAGTTTGCTGAGAATGATGATTTCCAGATTCATCCATGTCCCTATGAAGGACACAAACTCATCATTTTTCATGGCTGCATAGTATTCCATAGTGTATATGTGCCACATTTTCTTTATCCAGTCTATTGTTGATGGACATTTGGGTTGGTTCCAGGTCTTTGCTATTGTAAGCAGTGCCACAATGAACATATATGTTCATGTGTCTTTATAATAGAACAATTTATAATTCTTCGGGTATATACCCAGTAATGGGATTGCTGGGTCAAATGGTATTTCTATTTCTGGGTCCTTGAGGAATTGCCACACTGTCTTCCACAATAGTTGCACTAATTTGCACTCCCACCAACAGTATTGTAAAAGTGTTCCTATTTCTCCACATCTTCTCCAGCATCTGTTGTCTACAGATTTTTTAATGATCGCCATTCTAACTGGTGTGAGATGGTATCTCAATGTGGTTTTGATTTGCATTTCTCTAATGACCAGTGATGATGAGCATTTTTTCATGTTTCTTTGCCTCATAGATGTCTTCTTTTGTAAAGTGTCTGTTCATATCCTTCACCCACTTTTGTATTAATAGATTTTCTAAACTTGAATCTATTTTGCATTCCTAGATGAAGCCCAGGAATTGCTTATAATGTATTATCATTTCCATTTTCTTCTAAATTTGTTTTTCATCTGTATTTCTGACTGACAGTTTCTCTCTTGTGTCATATTCTGGTTTTAAAACCAATTGATCTTTATAGAATCAGGTTAGGAATATTACATCTTTTTTGTTCCCTCAAAGATTTTATGTAAAATTAGAATTATTTTTTCTTCTGTACTAGGTAGAATTTACCTGTGAAACTAGGCAGGCATAATATTTGATTATAGATGGCTTTTTTTTTTCTATTGATTTAATTTCTTTCCTAGTTTTGGAAAGAGCCAAATTTGCTTTTAGGTCAGTTTTAGTAACTTTTTTTCTCTGGGTTTGGTTCAATTTAACTAGGGCTTTATATTTATTATAGAGACAATGTTACAAATAATATTCTTGTGATATCCCTTTTAAAATATCTGCTACAGTTGTAGTTTAAAAACCATTTTTGCTTGGATACTCTTTAGTCCACAGATGTTGTATTGCCCCAGACTTTGTGAAGGTGGACCAATGCGTAAGAATTCCCAAGGAATATTTTTTCCTATTTCCTCTTAGTCCAAATATGCCAGACAGACGTCTAGTCCACCTATCTTTTCATTCTCTAAGGTTTTTTTTGTTTCGTTTTGTTTTGACGGAATCTCACTCTGTTGCTCTGTCACTCAGGCTGGAGTACAGTGGCATAATCTTGACTCACTGCAACCTCCGCCTCCTGGGTTCAAGGGATTCTCCTGCCTCTGCCTGCCTGGTAGCTGGGACTACAGGCATGTGCCACCACACCCGACTAATTTTTGTATTTTTTTACTAGAGATGGGGTTTCACCATGTTGGCCAGGCTGGTCCTGAACCCCTGACTTCAGGTGATCCACCCACCTCGGCCTCCCACATTGCTGGGATTACAGGTGTGAGCCACCACACCCAGCCCATTCTCTAAGTTTTAAAAATTTTTTTGTTGCTGGTTAACCCACGAGGGCTGTTTCCTTTCAGGCTGGTCACAGTTTGTGTGGCTTCTGCAGTCTGGCCTTCTGCTTGATGTTCAGTAAAGCCCAAACCCAGGTTTGTCAGTTTGACCATTACAGCATATGCAATGTGAATACCATCTTCACAGCTAGTTTACCTTTCTGGAGTCCTACAATTCATGAAGTTTTTAGAGTTCAGGATTGCCCTTACTTTCCAAGCAATAAATACATTCACTTACAAATATTTTTATTTTTAATGTGACATTTTTATTGGTTCTGTACAAGTTGTGATTCTCTGAGCATGGAGTTTCACTATACTGTCAGAAAAAGAGACCTAAGAAATATCTTCAAATCTGACACCTATTAAGGAATGATTAGCTACATTAGAAGTTCTATTTGAGAATAAAGATCAGAGTCACTATTTTTGAAATGTTTCTTTTTCAGCAAAATAAAAGTTAAAGGAAGTTAAAAATATGTATAAAAGCACTATCATGTGCAGAATCAGATTACAGGTATTTGAACCCTCTAAAGCAGGGTGAAATATGTTCCTTTCTTTCTGTAATGTAAATACAACCGCGGATAGTGTTAAAGAGCAGATTTTTGGGAGGACAAATGCAACATGTCTTAGTTTTAGCCTTATCACGCACTCGTGCCTATTTCTGGTAATCATAGATTTTAAAGAAAATTCCAGATAAGTCTCAAGGAATTATGGAAAAATTTGAGATGTTTAGGTCTTATAATTATTATAAAAGGGTTTGATGTAGAGGAAGTGTGAGCTTTTTTAAAATTTATATGCACCTGGGCATTAAAGTAGGAATCTTATTGAAATGAGAAAAGTTCCGCTGTCCCCTCGCAGGGCATGTGATGGGGTGTGGCTCACGTCTTCAGTGTCCAGCTGCTCAAACCCCTAGGAGAGCATACAGATGGGCAGGCTTTGGGGCTCCAACCCCAAGGCAGTGTCTAGGGGTGAATGTTTACAGCTCCGGAACCCCCCAGTGGGCGTGTGTTACAGGGTGCTCTTTTAGCTTATCCATCTTTAGGAGGCTTGTGTTAGCTCAGTTAGAACCCCTATTTTATCACAAAGACAGAGGGATTTCTGTCTCCCAAGGTTTCGTAACTTGGTGTATCAGAAGCATTGGAGTACATGTGGGCTTTGAGAATGAGTGCAAAGTTTGTGGGGTTTTGTTTTGTTTGGTTTGGTTGGTTTTGAGATGGAGTCTCGCTCTGTTGCCCAGGCTGGTGTGCAGTTGCTGATCTCAGCTCACTGCAACCTCCGCCTCCCGGGTTCGAGTGATTCATTCTCCTGCCTCAGCCTCCTGAGTAGCTGCGACTACAGGCATGCACCACCACACCTAGCTAATTTTTGTATTTTTAGTAGTTGTGGGGTTTCACCACGTCAGCCAGGATGGTCTCAATCTTTTGACCTTGTGATCCTCCTGCCCCGGCCTTTCAAACTGGTGGGATTACAGGTGTGAGCCACTGTACCTGGCCACAAGGTTTAAGAAGTAGCTCTCAGCAGATTGAGGGTACCGGGAGGGAGATGGTTTTCCCCTGGAGTCAGGCTGCTAGGAGGCCTGGGCTCTCCTGATTCTCGGGCCAAACTCCACCTTGTTCAGCTGGTGGATGGCCTGCTAGTGTGCCACTGCCTGTCAGTGTGCTCTTCCACACTGTGTCCCCTTGACACTTGTCATCTTCTGCAGATGTGTTCCTCTCGCCATCCAGCAGCTTCTGTGTGTCTGCCCACTAGGGCCTCAGGTTTATATAGGCCCATGATCTGGGCATGGGGTGCCAGGGTGGTCTTGGAAAATGCAACATTTGGGCACAAAGGCAGGAGTGCCTGTCCTCACCTAGGTCTGTGGAGTGGAGCCCTAACCAGGAACCACGCCCTCCTCTACCCAGCACTTTCCCCCCTCCCACCCCGCCGTATAATTTAAAGGGACCACTGTCTTCCCTTCCCAGTACTCTGGTGTCATCATCACTTGACCTTTGCCTTTCAGTGTAACTTTCTTTGCGATTTTAACATTATCATCCAAGGGGATCTAGAAGGGACATAAATACCATGTGTTTGCTAAACATGAAATAATGATCAACATATAAAGTGATAATATTGTTTTCTAAGTATAAGCCATTCTCAGATTTATATTTTTCTTTTTTTTTCTTTCTTTTTTTGAGACAGCGTTTTGCTCTGTTGCCCAGGCTGGATGGAGTACAGTGGCATGATCTCGGCTCACTACAACCTCCACCTCCCGGTGCAAGTGATTCTCCTACCTCAGTCTTCCCAGTTGCTGGAGTTACAGGTGTGTGCCTCTAATTAACCATGCCTGGCTAATTTTTGTATTTTTAGTAGAGACAGGGTTTGGCCATGTTGGCTAGGCTGGTCTCAAATTCCTGTTCTCAAGTGATCTGCTCACCTAGGCCTCCCAAAGTGCCAATAGGTGTGAGCCATCTCACCCAGCCCTTACTCACATTTGGTTACATACTACAGAGAAACAAATTTAAAACAACAACAACAAAAACATCTTTTTGAAAGCAGAACTATATTAGAGGTTTATTGTGTCTTGTATGTAAGGATTCTAATTCCCAGTAATACCAGCTGCCTCTCAACCCATTCTTTCAGCGATCTTAGACAGCATGATTCAGTTCCTTTGTGCAAAACCCCATAAGATATTAAAATATCAGCATTATTTTTTTTGGAAGCACTTTAAGCATATGTGTTAATTATGAAAAATTTCTCTGTAGACAGTTTAAGTGTAGAAAGAAGGAACTGGGTTAGAAGTGTAATGTACCAGCTCAGAGTCAAGTTTTGACAAGAACAGATTACCCAGGTGTCAAAGCACGGCGTTTTCTTCTTAAGAAGCCTGGAATAGCAGAGGAAGCTTACAGTTGTGTAATGTTTGGGGCTCTGTGTGGGAACTTTATATCATAAAGAAATATGATAATATTTTTTTCCACTCTTCTTACCTCTCTTTGCTTAGGATAAGAGAGTAAATATCTCAACTTGTATTTCATGAGAAGACCGGCAAAGATCACAAAGTCTAAAATATTTTGAGATGTTTTCCTTTTTCACCAAATCAGTTGACTTAAGCTCTTTGAGATTTACAAACAAGTTTTTATGGCTTGCAGTACTGGTGTTGAATAATCTGAATATTTTTCATGGATAATGACATCATGTTACTTTTGCAATTGTGATTAAGAATGAATGGTGGTTGGGTGCATTGGCTCGTGCCTATAATTCTAGCACTTTAAGGGGCAGAGATGGGTGGATCACTTGAGCCCAGGAGTTTGAGACCAGCCTGGGTAGCATGGTGAAATCCTGTTTCTACAAAAAATTCATAAATTAACTGAGTGTGGTGGTGCATACTTGTAGTTGCAGCTACTTGGGAGGCTGAGGTGGGGGGATCACCTGAGCCTGGAGAAGTTGAGGCTGTAGTGAGCTGTGATCACGCCATTGCACTCCAGCCTGGGTGGCAGAGTGGAGACCCTGTCTCAAAAAAAAAAAAGAAGAAGAATGAATGCTAATATCCATATTCATGTAAATATTAAAAATAATTTTCAGGTAGAAATGAGTTTCTGTGCTTGTATAAGAAAGCATTAGCATATTACTATTACTGTACAAACCCACATATTCTGCATTTTTCTTATCTCTAATCACATTGATAAATTTAAATTTTCTTTTGTTCTTGAAATACTATTGTTTGAAAGCAACAGTACAGTATTTTAAAATCTGTTTTACCATTAACAGTTTAGCACAGAGACTTTGAGATACTTTTTGAGGGCAGTTGATGAAGTCACTGAAGTCCTTCTAATGCCATGCTTCTGTTCTCTGTGGTACGATTCCAGAAGCGAGAGGCTGTGCGCTGCTTTGGTCAGAGGATCATCATACTTTGGTTTTGGCTATTGCTGGTTCTCAGCTCATTCTGACACTGAGCCTGGAGCAGATATTTACTTTTGAGGTTTTAAGTTAAAAATTAGGGTTTAAAGAAGCATGTCCTGAGACCCAGTTCTGATTATTTGATAGGAAAATGTGGCTTCTCTATGAGTTTTAATCATCCTGACATGTAAATAATCTGACAACATCATTTAAAACTCATGAATAGAATATATGGATTTATATCTAAGCCCACACATCTAGTCATATTTTTAAATTGGTAATATTCATTAATATTTTATGGTTTTGACATATTTCCTGGGTTTTTCTCTTTATCTTACTTTCTTTGTACTAGCTTCTTTTCAATACTTGGAAATATAACTTTCTGAATTGTAGTTTCAAGACTTTTATATGTATAACAGCATTCTCTGTTTCAACATCATGTGTTTTTCAGTTCATACAAAAATGTCTCATACTCAAATACCATCATCCCTTGATATATATGGAAGATTGGGTCCAAGACCACACACTTATAAACAAATCTCTGAATACTCAATTCCCACAGTTGGCCCTGCAGAACCCAAATATAGGAAAGTCAGTACTCTGTATACGTGGGCTTCACATCCCACAAATACTGTATTTTCAGTCTGTGTTTAGTTGAAAATAAATCCACGTATAAGTAGAACCAGACAGTTCAAACCTATGTTGTTCAAGGGTCACATGTATTTGTCTTCACAATCCTTGTCTGCTTGTCCTGTACCAGCAAAGAAGGCAAATAAAATTAACTTCCCTTATTTTCTGTTGATAAATCAACTGAAAGTATAGAACAAATGCTCTAAAATGATAGTTGCCCCAGATTTTTGCATATAGCAAAGATATTGATATTTCATTTTAGAAATCTCATAGTTATTTACAAATAATTGTCCTTATTAGCACATATAAATATTTTTCTACTCATATTTTATTTGCATTTTTACTCATCACTTGTTTTTTTAAAAAAATCTCCTTTTCTCTAGTATTTATGTTTGCCCTGTTCAACACTGGCTATTGGATTGATCACAGTGACTGCCAAAAATTAACATATAGAAGTTAACACATGGAATATTGTCCCGATATACTGTATTTGAGATGTACAATATTTATAATTTAGAAGCAGATTTTTTAAATAAAATGCAATCTTTAGGATTTTTATTGTTTTTTAAATCTTAAAGTTGGCCTCTAGAGTATTTAATATTGCTTTTACTTGTGTTTTTGTTCTGGATTTGGTTGGCAATGTAGTTCTCAATAGCATGAGCATAGATAATGAATAGGGCAGATGTGCTATAAAAGTGTGTATTGAATTGGTTATGCTTTTAGTGGATAATAATCTATTAATGAAATATACTTTTTTCATAATGGGAGTTACACATCTATGTTAATTTAATCTTCTCAGTGATCCGGGATTTATTACAACTTTTTTTTTGACCGAATTTTGTTCTTGTTGCCCAAGCTAGAGTGCAAGGGTGCGATTTCTTCTGCCTCCCGGATTCAAACAATTCTCCTGCCTCAGCCTCCTGAGTAGCTGGGATTACAGGCATGTGCCACTGCGCCTAGCTAATTTTGTATTTTTAGTAGAGATGGGCTTTCTTCATGTTTCTCAGGCTGGTCTCGAACTCCCAACCTCAGGTGATCCGCCCACCTTAGCCTCCCAAAGCGCTGGGATTACAGGCATGAGCCACTGCGCCTGGCCTTACAACTCTTTTACAGATGAGAAATTAAGAGAGGCAGGATGCTTAAGGAGAAACAGCATGGTTAAAGATTCCAAACTTTGCAATAAGGTAGATGTGGGTACTGATTATAACTCAGGCCATTTATAGCTGTTATTGTTTTCCTTAATAGTGTTATCATCTATAGAATGAGTGTTAGATCTATACCACCTTGTGGGTATGCATAGCATACCTAGCCCAAGGTTTGTCCCACATTACATATTTACTAAATTATTGCTTTTACTATGAAATAGGAAGTAGAAGAGTTCAGTAATTTACTTGGATGTACCCAAATCTAATTGGTAACAGGGCTAATACTGCAACTTAGGTTTTGGACATTTCATTTAATGTTTCTATATCAAAGTTCCTTTAGTGACTGGTAGTAGGAAACTAACCTGGGGCCATTACATGGCAGGGATATACCTACCTGATGATTGGATCCACTGTGAGATAAAACAGATATAGTTTGGATGATAAAAGAAGGGGAATTTAAGGAAGAAAATGGATTCTTTTTGTTTCTCCTGAAGTTGTTTACAAGTCATAATATTGTACAAATCATCTAAGAATTCTTGGCCTTTCCAAGGATTCTTCATCTTTTATACCTGAGCCAAACTCAAATGATCTTGATTGTGTGAGAAGCAAGCTGTAGGGACTGCTTGGAGACAATTCTGTTCCTCATACAAACTCGGAGGCAACTCATACTCTTTAGAATTTACCATAAATCAAAAGGTACTGGCATTTTAATGGAAGACAAAATCTGTCATTATTAATAAGCAAGTGTGGGCACAGCAGCTCAACGTCTGTCTTCCCAGCACTTTGGGAGGCCAAGGCAGGAGGAATGCTTGAGGCCAGAAGTTCCAGACCCAATATTTATGGAGAAAAAATTTAAAACAAGAAAAGTAATAATTAAAAAAGGCAGTGGTTGGATGACTACATGGCTGTGTGATCAGGCATATGTGAAGAATTTCTAAAATGCCTTCACTGGATTGGTATAGTTGTTACCTAAATAGGACCAGTATTTATGACATTCTAGTGTATATATTCCCCAAGTGTTCCATTAACTGCTTTTGACAGTGTAATAGGTAAAATGAGTTTGTTGTGATTTGAGGAGAGCCTTAAGACTTGGTGCTCCCAAATTCTCCCCTCTTTGGCCAATCATGATATTTGAAAATGCAGTAATATTAACTGTCTTTGTATATAATACCGTGCACTAGTTTATCAGAAACTTTGTATTCAGCACATTGTTATTAGGGTCATAGGGCAGGAAAGTTTTCATTGAGAAGCCATGAGAATAATTTTGCATAGATAAGAAATGGAGTGAAGACAAGTCCAGGAAAGCCCTAAAATCAAGTACGATGAGTGGTACTAACAGCAGACCTGAGCCATGGGTGTGGGGAGGCTTATAGTCAAAGTCAGGAGTGTGGTAGAGATTGCAGATGGTAAAATGCCAAGGAACAACCCTAGGTATACTAAGACAAAACAAACACAGGTGCTGGATTTACCTGTGGATATTACAGTATGCTCATAGATGTTACAATGACAAACATTGCAGTCAAGGCTAACAGTGTCCGTATATATTGAAGTACTAAATTTTTATATGTACATTAAAATTTTTTTTTTTCTTATTGAGAATACATTTAGTTTCAGGTCTATCTGAAGTAACTACATATAGGAAAATGAGAAATAATTGCATTTTATAAAATTCCTGTAATTAGAATTTCATATAAGTATATAGAATATATGTTGTGATAACGTATGAATCATGATCTTTAAATCATAGCCACTTCTTCTACTTAATATTTTAACTATATCTGTTTTATTTACCTACTTACCATTATGTTCTTTTCTGTAAGAATCCAAGGTATAATTACTTCAGGAAAAATAAATTCCTGTAGGATTATAAGGGCTCTTATTTCCCTGGATTTATATGAAGTGATTATCATACAATTAGTAAAAAGCTCAGTCTACAAATGTTGACCCCCCTTATAGTCTTTGCTAATAGATGGAGTGGGAAGACAGTCTATTTTAAAAAACAGCAATAACACATTTATGCTCATTTTCAGTTCTTTGCAGTTCAGTGGCTCTTCCCCCCTCCCTTTGTTTTCTTTTGTTCTTTTTTTCTCTCTCCATTAACATTAGAAAGTTTAACATAATTAATATTTATATTTTAAAATAATATTTATTTAAACTGTAGCTGGTATGACCAATCATGGGGCACAGCCAAAGTCCAAGAGTTCCATTATGGTTAAAAGCAAGGGCTTCGGAACCAGAGACTTCTTTTTGTTCTTTTATCTTTTTGAGTGTCATATCTGTGAGGCATGGTTTCTTCATCTGTTAATGGTACAAACTGGATGCTAATATAAGGCATTTGTTATGAGGATTAGGAGAGATCACATATACATACACAAATTTAGCTTTTTTTTTTTTTTAAAGACAGGGTCTCTCTCTGTCACCCAGACTGAAGTGCAGTGGTGCGATCCAGCCTTAACCTCCCAGGCTGAAGGCTTTCTCCCACCTCAGCCTTGACCTCTTAGGCTCTAGCGATTCTCTCACCCCAGCCCACAGCATGCATCACCATGCCCGGCTAACTTTGTATTTTCTTGGGTTTCACCCTGTTGCCCAAGATGGTCTTGAAGCCCCCCGGGCTCAAGCGATCCACCCAGCTTGGCCTCCCAAAATGCTAGATTATAGGCATGAGCCACTGGGCCTGGGCAAAATTGGCTTTTAATCTGAATAAAAACAATTCTTAGTAGATATATTAAGCACTACTATATTAAGTGCAAATAAGTTATTTTCTTTTGCAGCTGGTTTGTGATAGAAACTGGCAAGACTGCCACTTTTACCTCCTTATGTAAGTAACATTCTGTTTTCAAGCAAGTAACGCAACATTGGTGGAAGCAAAATTTAGGATTTCTCCCCTTATTTAATGCGGTTAAATACTTCAATTTTGGCAGATCTTTACATAGAACGCAAGATTTTGATATAGACTAATGACATATGTTAAAGTTATAAGGTTCAAAATGAATTATAGCTGAAGCAAGAAACAAGAATGAGAGTCCTTAACACATTTGGTGACTCTGTTCAGTGTGTTAGTAACATGAAAATGCTGAGATGATAACCCAAAGAGACATGATTACTTATGTAGACCTGAATGTTAAGTAGGTGACAGTTAAATACTGAGAAATTCATTGGTCGGTTGCGGTGCCTCATGCCTGTAATCCCAGCACTTTGGGAGGCCAAGGCAGGGGTATCATTAGATCAAGAGATTGGGACCACCGAAACCCTGTCTCGACTAAAAATACAAAAGTTAGGCCGGGCGCGGTGGCTCACGCCTGTAATCCCAGCACTTTGGGAGGCTGAGGCAGGCGGATCACAAGGTCAAGAGATCCAGACCATCCTGGTCAACATGGTGAAAGCCTGTCTCTACTAAAAATACAAAACTTAGCTGGGTGTGGTGGCGTGCACCTGTAGTCCCAGCTACTCGAGGCAGGAGAATTGCTTGAACCTGGGAGGCAGAGGTTGCAGTGAGCCGAGATCACACCACTGCACTCCAACCTGGTGACAGAGGGAGACTGCGTCTCTCTCTCTCTCTCTCTCTCTCTCACACACACACACACACACACAAGAAAAAGAAAAAAATACAAAAATTAGCT
>PVKP010054860.1:0-11285 GCA_004027715.1 Plecturocebus donacophilus
TCTGGGAAACATTGAAAGCAGTGTCTAGAGGGAAATTTATAGCAATAAATGCACACATGAGAAGCAAGGAAAGATCTAAAATGGACACCCTATCATCACAATTGAAAGAGCTAGAGGAGCAAGTTAAAAAAAAAAACTCAAAAGCTAGCAGAAAACAAGAAGTAACTAAGATCAGAGCAAAACTGAAGGAGATAGAGACACAAAAAGCCCTTCAAAAAATCAATAAATCCCGGAGCTGGATTTTTTGACAAGATCAACAAAATAGACCACTAGCCAGATTAATAAAAAAGAAAAGAGAGAAGAATCAAATAGATGCAATAAAAAATGATAACGGGGATATCGCCACCAATTCCACAGAAGTAGAAACTACCATCAGAGATTACTACAAACAACTCTATGCACATAAACCAGTAAACCTGGAAGAAATGGATACATTCCTGGAAATTTACACCCTCCCAAGCCTAAACCAGGAAGAAGGCGAAACCCTGAATAGACCAATAACAAGGGCTGAAGTTGAGGCAACCATTATTAGCCTACCTACCAAAAAAAGCCCAGGTCCAGAGGGGTTCACAGCTGAATTCTACCAGACCTGCAAAGAGGAGCTGGTACCACTCCTTCTGTAACTATTCCAAACAATCCAAAAAGAGGGAATGCTTCCCAAATCATTTTATGCGACCAACATCATCCTGATACCAAAACCCAGCAGAGACTCAACAAAAAAGAAAACTTCAGGCCAATATCCATGATGAACATGGATGCAAAAATCTTTAATAAAATATTGGCAAACCTACTGTAACAGCACATCAAAAAGCTTATCCATCACGATCAAGTAGGCTTCATCCCAGGGATACAAGGCTGGTTCAACATACTCAAGTCTATAAACGTAATTCACCACATAAACAGAACCAAAGACAAAAACCACGTGATGATCTCAACAGATCCAGAGAAGGCCTTCAACAAAATTCAACAGCCTTTATGCTAAAAACTCTCAAGAAACTAGGTGTTGATGGAACGTATCTCAAAATAATAAAAGCTATTTATGACAAACCCCCAGCCAATATCGTACTGAATGGGCAAAAACTGGAAGCATTCCCTTTGAAATCTGGCACTAGACAAGGTTGCCATCTCTCACCACTCCTATTCAATACAGTATTGGAAGTTCTAGCCAGAGCAATCAGGCAAGAAAAAGAAATCAAGAGCATTCAATTAGGAAAGGAGGAAGTCAAATTGTCTCTGTTTGCTGATGACATGATTGTATATTTAGAAGACCCCATCATCTCAGCCCAAAATCTCCTTACACTGATAAGCAACTTCAGCAAAGTCTCAGGATACAAAATCAATGTGCGGAAATCACAAGCATTCCTATACACCAATAGCAGACTAAAAGAGAGCCAAATCAAGAATGAACTGCCATTCAAAATTGCTACAAAGAGAATAAAATACCTAGGAATACAACTAACAAAGGATGTAAAGGACCTTTTCAAGGAGAACTACAAACCACTGCTCAAGGAAATAATAGAGGACAAAAACAGATGGAAAAACATTCCATGCTTGTGGTTAGGAAGAATCAATATCGTGAAAATGGCCATACTGCCCAAAGTAATTTATAGATTTAACACTATCCCCATCAAGCTACCTATGACAAAAAGCCACCTTAAACTTCATATGGAACCAAAAGAGAGCCCACATAGCCAAGACAATCCTAAGCAAAAAGAACAAATATGGAGGCCTCACACTACCTGACTTCAAACTATACTACAAGGCTATAGTAATCAAAACAGCATGGTACTGGTACCAAAACAGAGATATAGACCAATGGAACAGAATAGAGGCCTTGGAGGCAATGCCACACATCTACAACCATCTGATCTTTGACAAACTTGACTAAACAAGCAATGGGGAAAGTATTCCCTGTTTAATAAATGGTGTTGGAAAAACTGGCTAGCCATGTGCAGAAAGCAGAAATTGGACCCCTTCCTGACACCTTACACTAAAATTAACTCCAGATGGATTAAAGACTTAAACATTGACCTAACACCATAAAAACCGTAGAAGAAAGCCTAGGCAAAACCATTCAGGACATAGGTAAGGGCAAGGATTTCATGACTAAAACACCAAAAGCATTGGCAACAAAAGCTAAAATAGACAAATGGGATCTGAGTAAACTCCAGAGCTTCTGTACAGCAAAAGAAACAATCATTAGAGTGAACTGGCAACCAACAGAATGGGAAAAAATTTTTGGAATCTATCCATCTGACAAAAGGCTAATATCCACAATCTACAAAGAACTAAAACATATTTCCCAGAAAAAAACAAACCCATTCAAAAGTAGGTGAAGGACATGAACAGACACTTTTCAAAAGAAGACATATGTGATGCCAACAAACATATGAAAAAATGCTTATCATCACTGGACATTAGAGAAACACAAATCAAAACCACATTGAGATACCATCTCACACCAGTTAGAATGGCGATCACTAAAAAATCTGGAGACAATAGATGCTGGAGAGGATGTGGAGAAATAGGAACACTTTTACACTGTTGGTGGGAGTGTAAATTAGTGCAACCATTGTGGAAGACAGTGTGGTGATTCCTCAAGGACCTAGAAATAGAAATTCCATTTGACCCAGAAATCCCATTACTGGGTATATATCCAAAGGATTATAAATCATTCTATTATAAAGACACATACACACTTATGTTCATTGTGGCACTGTTTACAATAGCAAAGGCCTGGAACCAACCCAAATGCCCATCGATGATAGACTGGACAAGGAAAATGCGGCACATATACACCATGGAATACTATGCAACCATAAAAAACGATGAATTCGTGTCCTTTGTAGGGACATGGGTGGATCTGGAAACCATCATTCTCAGCAAACTGACACAAGAACAGAAAAACAAACACCACATGTTCTCACTCATAGGTAGGTGTTGAACAATGGGAACACATGGACACAGGGAGGGGAGCATCACACACTGGAGTCTGTTGGGGGGTGACTGGGGGAGTGACAGCAGGGGGTAGGGAGGTTGGGGAGAGATAACATGGGGAGAAATGCCAGATATAGGTGATAGGGGGGATGGAGGCAGCAAACCACTTTGCCATGTATGTACCCATGCAGCAATCCTGTATGATCTGTACATGTACCCCAGAACCTAAAGTGCAACTATATATATATATATGAAAGAAATAAAAGTTATCTCTGTGGAACAGCACTGACTTGGGCCCAACTTCTCAGAAAAATGAGTTTTCTGCAACTGCTGTCGGTTTTCTAGCAAATGAACCAGAGGCCTAAGCCAGCAGAGCAAATAGTCACCTAACTTACTGGGCCTGAGCAAACAGCATATTCCCTGGGGGAACAAAAGTTCTCATCTTATTCTGTGTGCAGAGATTTACCAAGTAATGTTGCCTGATGGGAGGTGGTGGTGTGGACGCAGTTGGCCGTCAGCTTTCCCTCCCAGCCTTCTGTCCAAACTCCTCCTCCTCCCATGTGTCCCCCTCTGTGTCTGATTCTCGTATTGCCTCTGCGTGAGCATGCAGCCTTCTCCTTTCAAAGGTTGCTCTCAGAACATAATCTGAAAATCCATTCATGGAGACTGACTTATGGGTCAGTGGGTGAGTCATTCTTCCAAATCCTTGTCCTGGCTTTTCCCTCTCATCCAGAAACTCGTTCCCTCTTGTTCACCTGGAAATATCCCATTGATTCTGCTAAGTTCGGCTCCACTGTCACTTTCTCGAAGCTGCCTTACATGACTTTTACTGCTATCCTAGACCAGTTAAACTTCAGCTGATTCCATGGTTTCCCAGCTGTTAAGGTTTGGCTGTATCCCTACCCAAATCTCAACTTGAATGGTATCTCTCAGAATTCCCATGTGTTGTGGGAGGGACCCAGGGAGAGAGGTCATTGAATCATGGGGGCTGATGGGCTTATCAGGGATTTTTGCTTCTGCTTCTTCCTCATTTTGTCTTGCTGCTGCCATGTAAGAAGTGCCTTTCGCCCTCTACCCCGATTGTGAGACCTTCCCCAGCCACATGGAACTGTTAAGTCCAATTAAACCGCTTTCTTTTGTAAATTGCCCAGTCTCAAATATTTCTTCATCAGCAGTGTGAAACAGACTAATACACCAGCTGAGTTCAGAAAAACTTCCTAGATGAGCACAGCCTACAGAACTGTGAGCCAAATGGAAACATACTCTTTTAACCCACTGCATTTTGGCTTGGTTTCTTACACAGCAATAGCTTCCTGATAACACTGCCTTTGTCACATTTACTGCATTTTATTTGTTTACTTTTCTGTCCCCCAACCTAATGAGAATTCCTTAAAGAATCACGCCTCATTCACACGTCAGCATTTAGACCAGTGGTTGGCATCTGGTAGATGCTTGCTATGTATCTGTCAAATTAAACTTCTTGAATTAGCTCTGCTAAAGTTATGGTGGTAGAATTTCCGACATCAGAATACTGAATAGGTTATCTCAATCCCCTCAGAATTGCTTCAAACATTCAGTTGCCTTCCCCACTAACAAGTTAGACTGTCCTTGTTTCTAGTGTTAAAGATAGTGGACCCAAAATGGAGTCAGTTGTAAAGTTCCACTTTACAAATCTGAAACTAGGTTATTTGCTTGAAATATCTGACCATCTGAGAAATCAAGAGAGAGGTGATATTTAAATTCCACTAAGCCGACAAGATTTTGCTTACATCTCTCTAAGGAAAGTAATATGGAAATGACCAGTCCACTACTTGTTCATTGTTCCTATATTCCTCCACTTTTTTTTTTTTTACTGCTGATAAAACTTACCCACCTTGTCTAGCTCATCAGAGCTCCTTTCTGTTTTGTAGGTTGGATGCTGCCCAGTTCATGAATTGTTAAAAAAAAGTCAATCAGATCTGTGAAACTCAGTTTGTTGAAATTTTGTTCCTTCACTCTAGAATACTGATTTCATCCAAACATTTTTTTTTTCCAGAGTTGCTTTTCTAGTTGGAGAAATGACTCTTTGGCATAGTAATTCTTTGCTAAGTTATTTCCATAGGAATAAGGGCAGACAGATTCCAGCCTGCTTCCAGATATTAAGTATAAAATATTTTAAAGTCTATGGCTAAGTAGCAACTGTTCATGCATCTCTGATATATGTTCCACCATTTATCAGATGGATTGGAAAGAAAAAAATGACCTGAAATCCTCTTTCTTTTACTCAAATACTTAGTAAGATGATGCCCCACACATTCTCCATAAACCTTCCTCTTACTGTTTTTAGGATGGGAAACAACCAACAATGTAACTTTTTTTTGTTTCACAAAAATCTTAGAATAAATTTACCACAGATTAGTTAATATTTTTGTCTGATTTTTAAACTCATTATGACATTCACAAACTCTATATTATAAACATACATATACATGCTGTGATATTGTGATATAATTAAAATATATATATTTGGTCTTTGTCCCCAGCTCCTGGCCACAGCTCCTGAAACCCTTGTAACTTTCTAAATGATAAAAGCAACAGAAGCATCTTTTGTTACATTATTTGGTTTTTGTTCCTTACCCCTGACAAATCTCTGGTGCAGTAAAGGTGAGAGGAGCAGCTTTTGTTATTCATTACAAGCTCCTTTCAACAACACCTGAGTTTGTATATTGACACGATGATTTTTGGAAAGTCCCTAAGGAAGGGGCCTGGTTGCCAGAAGAACCAACCATGTCATATAGGGTTGGAACTTTCAGGTCTACCCCCCAACCTCCAGGGAGAGACGAGGAGCTGGAGGTTGAGTTCAACCACCAGTGGCCAGTGATTTCATCAATCGTGCCTATGCGATGAAGCCTCGATAAAACGCTACCCAAAGTGGTTGGGAGAACTTCGTGGGTGGTAAACACCTGGAGGTGCTGGGAGGGTGGCACAGCTGGAAACCACATGGAGGCTCTGTGCTACTCCCCCTGCCATGCCCTGTGTAGCTGGCTATTCCTGAGTCTGACCCTTTTATAATGGCCAGTAACCCAATAAGCAAACTGTTTCTCCAAATTCTGTGAGCTGTCCTAGCAAACAGTCGAACCTAAGCAGGGGTCATGGGAACCTCCAGTTGATAGCCAGTCAGTCAGAAGCACAGGTGGCAACATGGACTTGTGATCAGCCTGTGAAGTAGGGGTACAGGAAGGAGCCTTGTGGAACTGAGCCCAGGTAGACAGTGTCAGAATGGAATTGAATCGTAGGACAGACACCCTGCTAGTGTCAGAGAATGGGTCATTATGGGAAAAAACTCACACACTTGGCATTACAAGTGTTCTGAGAGAATGTAGGGGAAATAAGGGTTTGTTTGTTTTTCCTCTTAATGTAGCTTAATATATGGAAGATAATTTTTCTTCTCTAATAACTATATGAAAATGCCATCATTTCAGAAGGATACCGTTTAATAGGAAGAATGCCTTCCATTATGTTTAAATGTGTTTCCCAAACCTTTCAGCTCATGCCCTCATTTTATTCCAGTAAAAGTAGTTCTTTCATGGGGATATACAGCTTGAGTATGATTAGGTAACTGGATATTATTAGTTTGTTAAAGAGCTACATCTGTAAGGTAGTACTAATTATTGCTTGTAGAACAGTGCAAGTCAGGCAGTTGGTTCTATAAACCATTTTTCTGCCACGGATTCACTTTATTCCTGTCTTTCCTTGTGTGCTTACTCCCAGAGAAGTCATTTCTCCAGTTTATGGCTGACCCTGTATTGCGAATGATACCTGGAGTGCCAGCTAGCTGACACATACCAGACAGGATTCAAGTAGAATGTTGCAGAAACCCAGAAGACATTTCTGAATACTCGACACTACTCAGGGTGGCAAAGGAGAGACGTGGAGCCATTTGAGGTTATCTTGGTTCATGTGCTAATGTGCCTTATATTAGGGATTAATGAATTTCAGTGTCTCTGAAAAGCCAACAGTGGATCTCTCTTGTCGATGTTTGTGTATTGCATAAAGGCAATCGTATTTTGATAATGATATGAACTACTTGTTTGGGGGCTATTATTTAATTGGAAACAAGTGAATTAACCACCTAATTCATCAAATCTAAGTTGCCATCAATTATAAGATGTAGCTTTATTTTATGTACTATTAAGAAAAAAAAATGAAGCCAATTAAATTGTAACACAATGTCTAAATGAGAGTCCTGAACAGCATATGAATCAGTCATATAAGTCTTAGTGCTTTGAAATTTCTTTCATCTATTCAGAGAGGGAAGGCAATTTATGTTCCCTTCAATTGCATTGTTTGCTGGGTGATGTGGAAAATTTTTTTTGCATGTGTCTCAGTAACAGAATGTAACACAGCTTCATCTCCTTGTCATCTTTTATTTGCTCCTGAAAAGCACTCGATTGTTGCATTGCAAGAAAACATGGAATTACATCCATTCCTCCAATGACTAATATTTGCTTCACTAATATCAAATTTGTACCTTGCTGCTCAGTTTCTGAGCCTTTATGGAAACACAACAATAAGTATTCATTTCAGTGCCAAATCATGCTGTAATCTTTTTGAAGACATTGTCAGGAACACTTAAACTCAGCACATGTTGTGCATATAGTACACATGACTCTCTTGACGTGATGACAATGAACAGCTATGGCCAAGCACCCATGCACGGGTAAGGACAACTGTGTCACTGCTACTATCTGGCTGACTGCTACTGTTGAAATGCTGTTGCCTGTAGGGCTGATTTCAGGAATGCTAGCGTTAAAAAAAGTGCACCCTAGAATTATGAAATCCAGTAAAGTCCCTCAACTTAAATTCCAAATCATTTTTCTAATATAAATGTTTAAGAATGGCCACAACTGAATGTCATAGGGTGGCAATCATTTTAACTTTTAAAAACGTGCAAAATAATGATATTGTCCATTTAGGGAATATGGGCATATGAGGGATTAAGACAGATGGAGTTGATAAGAGAAATGTAAGAAAAATGCAAGTCAAAGGAAGTTACGCATTGAATCATAGAGGCCACCACGGCCCACTCTTTGCTCCCTGCTGCATGATTTTAAGTATGCTCTGTCCAGTGTTAAGGAAAAAGCCAGTGTCCTAGAGTCACCATGACCCTCAGCAGATACCACAGGCAGAACAGTTTACACTTTTTCTGAAGTGCTGGAGCTATGAACCTGTTCTGAGCTTCCCAGTACCCTCAACTGAGAGGAAAGTTAAGTGAATCCTTCATAAAACAAGTTTCAAAACCACAACATGACCTCAACAGACTTAACATTCTGTGGGACAGAGCTGTTGGTATTCATATCATACTTTTGAAACATTTAAATGATTTTAGTAGAAAGGCTTTTTGAAATTGCATTTTATGCCTGTGGAAGAGATGCCAACTGATCGGTTCCATTTAAACTGTCTATACCCCTCTACCGTTTATTTATTTGTAATATTGCAATACTTTGCCTCAAAGAGGTCAGTTTGAACTTTGAACTTGGAACTCTACACTAATATTTGTACCACTGTAAATCTGTCATCATTTGTTTTGCTCAAACTGAGAAAACAGAGTTTCTCAAGGAGAAAAGAGAGATAGAGAAGCATAAGAAAAATTACATTTATAAAGCAAAAGTAGGCTTATTAAGGATTTCAGAAATTTTATTTCTAATGGGTTTGAATCTTTCCATCTTTCATTTTCTTGTATGGACAGAGCTCCCTTTGAAGTCTTTGGAAGCTTTCTGTAAAAAAAGATATATATACACATGGGTGTGAGCTGAAAATTGAGCTCATTGTTTTGCCCTTTTCAAACGTGTTTTTCAAAGATTTGCCTTTCATAGTACAGATGGGAGAGAGGATCTGCAATTTTACCTTGTGTAACATCTTTGCCTGAAAAGCCCAAAGTATTTGTAGACATTTTTTAAAGAATGGTTCCCATGTTTGCCTGCTGAGGAAAGCAGAGGTTCATGTAATTTACTTCCATTTTACACCCAAGGAAACTGATATTTAGGAAAAAGAGGCTCAGAATTTCAACCAGTGGCAAAATTAAAAAAACAAGCCCAAACCTTGCCACCAAGCTAATGACACCCAGTCTAATGATCCCAGAGGTTGAATGTAACCTCCAAAAGAAATGCTATGATAAGAAAAAATTCACCATAGATATAATCACGCTCCATTTTAGTATGAACCTTGTATTTATTATGTAGAATCATTTGTATTTATTTTTATCGCTTTCTAGTTTATTGGCCTATTTGTTGTTTTAATAACTCCTGATTTTGAATCATTATTAAAATTGAGTTTCAGTAATGTTTCTGTAGCCATTCTAACTCATTCTAAGTGCAGAAGAGAAACCAAACTACATGCGGAATCACGGAACTCGGGTCTATGTATAGCCAATGAAATGATATTTGACTAATTTTCTCTCTACATACAGAACAGTTAACAAATGTGCCTAAAACTCAAAACTATGTACTTAAGTTCTCTTGACAAATGTATATGAATCATGACATAAACTCAAGTGGGTGTGCACATCAGCACCATGTTTACTAAAAAGATGAAATGTGATCCTAAGTAGTTATAATTACATCAAGATGATTTGGCCATTTAAGCAAATGGAAATGAACCAACTAAAATAATTTCGAATACAGAAATTATGTCAACACCATTTAAAAGGGTCCATGAAACACAAAGTTGATGTATCTTTTCTTTTGCCACTTACCAAATGCCCCAAAATGCATGGCAGAGATTGTTCAGCTGAAATAAAGCAAATGCTCAAAAAGCAAAGACGTAATTCCTGAACTCTAGGAGTTAATAATCTAGTGGGAGGGTGGCAGGCAACCAAATACATGGATAAAAGCAAGCGCAAACTCCTCTAGTTACTCAGCTACTCACATGTACAATGTTCTGTTTCAGAATCTCATAGGAAATTATAAAGAGGTTAAAATGTAAACATTTGCTCATTTCTTTTTTTTTTTTAATTTTTTATCTTTTTGAAAAAAAAAAGAAAAGAAAGAGCAAAAGAAAGAAAAAAAAAGGAATGAAAGAGAGAAAGAGGAAGAAAAAGAGGGAGAGAGAACGGGATTCTTGTTCTATTGCCCAGGCTAGAATGCAGTCTAAAAATGGGTATTAAAAACCTCTTTTATGCCAATAATTGTGCTTAACAATGGAGACAGGCAGGAATAGGCGATGAAAATAACAAACAAGCAGCCAACCAATATTTTATTTAAAACTGTGAAATGCTATGCAATTGCTGGGGAGTGATTTACTTCCAATTATGTAGTCACTTTTAAAATAGGTGTAATGTGATACTGAGAAAAATGTATGTTTTGTGGATTTGGGGTGGAGAGTTTGGTAAATATTTGTTAAGTTTACTTGTTCCAGGTCTGAGTTCAAGTCCTGGATATCCTTGTTAATTTTCTATCTTGTTGATCTGTCTAATATTGACAGTGTAATGTTAAAGTCTCCCACTATTATTGTGTGGGAGTCTAAGTCTCTTTGTAAGTCATTAAGAAGTTGCCTTATGTATCTGGGTGCTCCTGTAATGGGTGTGTGTATATTTAGGATCGTTAGCTCTTCTTGTTGCATTGATCCTTTCACCACCATGTAATGTCCCTCTTTGTTTTTTATGGTCTTTGCTGTTTTAAAGTCTGTTTTATCAGAGACAAAAATTGCAGCTTCTGTTTTTTTTTTCTTTCCATTTGGATGGTAAGTCTTCCTCCATCCCTCTGTTTTGAGTCTTGTGTATCCTTGCATGTGAGATGGGTCTAGATACAGCATACTGATGAGTTCTAGCTTTTTATCCAATTTGCCTGTCTGTGTCTTTTGATTGGGGCATTTAGTCCATTTAATTTTAGGATTAATATTGATATATGTGAGTTTGATACTGCCATTTAATGCTAGCTGGCTGTTTTGCACATTAGTTGATGTAGATTCTTCATTATGGTGATGCTCTTTACCTTTTGGTATGTTTTTGGAATGGCTGAGACTGGTTGTTCTTTCTATGAGTAGTGCTTCTTTCAGAAGCTCTTGTAAAGCAGGCCTGGTGGTGACAAAATCTCTGAGTACTTGCTTGTTCACAAAAAATTTTATTTTTCCTTGGATTATGAAGCTTAGTTTGGCTGGATATGATCCTTAAAGAAAGTTCTTTTCTTTAAGGATGTTGAATGTTGGCCCCCACTCTCTTCTGGCTTGTAGGGTTTCTGCTGAGAGATCTGCTGTGAGTCTGATGGGCTTCCCTTTGTGGGTAACCCGACCCTTCTCTCTGGCTGCCCTTAGCATTTTCTCCTTCATTTCAACCCTGGTGAATCTGACGATTATGTGCCTTGGGGTTGCTC
>PVKP010054861.1:0-11285 GCA_004027715.1 Plecturocebus donacophilus
AGTGGGAGACTTTAACATTACACTGTCAATATTAGACAGATCAACGAGATAGAAAATTAACAAGGATATCCAGGACTTGAACTCAGACCTGGAACAAGTAAACTTAACAAATATTTACAGAACTCTCCTCCCCAAATCCACAAAACATACATTTTTCTCAGTATCACATTACACCTATTTTAAAAGTGACCACATAATTTGAAGTAAATCACTCCTCAGCAATTGCATTGCAGAGCATCTTACAGGTTTAAATAAAATATTGGTTGGCCGCTTGTTTTTTTCATCCCTTAATCCTTCCTGTCTCTATTGTTAAGCATAATTATTGGCATAAAAGAGGTTTTTAATACCCATTTTTAGACTGCATTCTAGCCTGGGCAATAGAACAAGAATCCCATTCTCTCTCCCTCTTCCTCTTCCTCTTTCTTTCTCTCTCTCATTCTTTTATTTTTTTCTTTTGCTCTTTCTTCTTTTCTTTTGCTTTCTTTCAAAAAATTAAAAAAAAATTACATTCAACATAAACAGATGAGGGAAAACAGCTTTTCAAAGTTGTTTGTGAGCATATACACGACAGAAAATTTGAAGATCGGCACTCAAGCACATAGGACATTTCTATGCAAATGGAGGCTTCAGGTATTTGAGGAAGTCTAAACAGCTGTAGGGGAGATCTCCAAATCCAGGGACTGCAGCCACCGTCAGAGGGGTCAGTTTGTGGGAAAAAGGGTCACAGACATAGACCATATCTGGCTGTATTTCACAGAAAATTTTGCTTCATTTTGCTACTTTCTGATAAACCATATGCTATGTGGAAGGTACCATTGAGACTTCTTGTGATGAAGAGAACTCTACTTGAATTGCAGATAAACTAAAACTAGAAGAGAAAGCAGACCCCTTGTCCAGCCAGTTTGAAGAAAATCTAAGCTGGGACAGGGTGAGGCTGAGACAGACGGCAGCGAGAATCTGAAACACAGGCATTTCCTAAATAAAACTTTCAGTACAGGTCATTCAAGGGAGAATTTCGAATCTATGCTGTTTATAAATTGTGTACTCTATGTAAATACTGGGTCCCTGAAATTCCCTACACTGTGTGAAACTAATCTCTTATTCTCTAAAACAAACCCAAGCCCCAAGCCCTCAACCTCTGTGTGCTCTTTCCTTCATAGTCATCAGGCCCCTCATGACTCAGACTTTCCAAGAAAGCATTTAAAAAATGACCTCAGACCAGTCAGCTCCACATGAGCAACCTGCCCCTTACTTGTTAATTTTCCCCACGCGTCCCTTGTGATGACTCGTCCATCTGTTTTTCAAATTCCCAGTGGCTGGGCCTCTGTAGCTTTGTGGTTTTATATTCTGCATACTTTCTAAGAGTGACAGCTCCAGAATTTTTATGTCAGATGAGGTTGAGGACAGGCAGTCTGGTTGGAGGAAGATATTCAGGGGCCAGACTCAAAGCCCTGGTTGTACATGACACCCTCCTTTTATAATGGCAGGCTCTGTAGCTGGACATAGTTTAATTCCTGACTCCATCACTTATTAACTTGTGAGTTTGGCCAAATTACTTGATTTTTCTACGATTTAGCTTCCTATTTGTAAATTGACAATGGTAGTACTGTGTCTAGGGGTTGTTGGATGCCAAAGCAGAATCCCAGTGACCAGAAGGGATGAGAGGAAGCTCAGGAGAGACCAGTTTGAAAGGCCCAAGTCCCATTCCCACACTGCCAATAGGAGGAATCAATTCCCCCTCAGAGGACATGCAGGAAGGAAGAGGTGGAGGGGAGAGCCCTTGAAAGGGGAAGAATAGCCCTGAGAGGGGCCTTAAATTTCATATGGCCAAGCATTTACCCAACAGAGACCTGAGGCATTTCTTTCTTTTTTCTTTTTTTTTGAGTCGGAATCTCACTCTGTCTCCTGGGCTGGAGTGTAGTGGCATGATCTCGGCTCACTGCAACCCCCCTCCCAGGTTCAAGTGATTCTCCTGCCTCAGCCTCTGGAGTAGCTGGGATTACAGGTGCTGCCACCACACTCAGCTAATTTTTTTGTGTGTGTGTTTAGTAGTGATGGGGTTTCACCATGTTGGCCAGGCTGGTCTCGAACTTCTGACCTCACGATTTTCCTGCCTCAGCCTTCCAAAGTGTTGGGATTACAGGCGTGAGGAACTGCACCTGGCCAAAAATTTGTTTTCTTTTTTATTGTTTTTAATACTCCACCAAGCTTTACTGAGGTATAACTGACAGATAAAAATGAGATGTTTTCAAGGGTACAATGTGTTAATTTGATGAGTATATATTGTGAAATAATTACCACCGTCAAACTAATGAACACATTATCACCACATATTTACCACTTTTTTCTATATGTGTTAGCAAACTTCAGATAGACAATAAAATATTATTAATTACAGTCTTAATGTGATTAGAGTCCCAGAACTCACTCATCTTATAACTGAAAGTTTGTACCCTTGACTGTTGTTTTTAATCTTTAAATTGAGGCTTAAAATATATGCAGCAAAATGTGCAGAGTGGACACATAAGTGTTTAAGTCACTGAATTTTATTTAATTATTTAATTTATTTGTTTTAAATAAATAGATACAGGGTCTTGCTATGCTGCCCAGGCTGGTCTTGAACTCCTGGGCTCAAGCAATCCTTCCACCTCAGCCTCTCAAGGTGTTGGGATCACAGGCATGAGCCACCACACCCGGCCAACTGTTGAATCTTAACACATGCCTACCCTAACCTACCCACTTTCCAGACCAAGATATGCTGGATTCCCAACACCCTAGAAGCCTCCCCCGACTCCTCCCCAGCAATGCCACCCCAGAGGTAGCCAGTATTTTGACATCAATCATCATCAATTGATTTTTCCCTGTACTTGACTTTCATATAATTAGAACCACACAGAGACACTTTGAAAAGAAAAGGAAATTTAATCACCAAGATTTGGCAAGCTTAAACCCATATCCCCATTCCCTACCCCAGCCCTCCCCGTCATTGATGGAAAAGAGAGTCTGAAAACTAAGTTGGGTGAGTTATAGCGAGTCAAACTACATTTTTCCTTGCATATCTGAGTTACACGGTAAATTTCAATTAAGTGCTAGTTGTGAGCCTAGAAATAGGGACCCAGGTGAGTTAGGGTCCCTGACCTATGCTTGAGAGCCATTGCCAAAGATCGACTCAAGGAAATTAATAGTTCTCTGCCCCATCCTCTTCCCTACTCCCTTCTGCTTGATACTAGAAGTGAGACTCACTCAGTGTCCACCTCCCCACCCTTAGTGAGTTCATAGAAAGTGGAGTGTATCACTCACACAGCCATGTGCTGCTCTGCAGCTAGAAAGGAGCACTTTGGAGAAAACTGGACATGTGTCCTGATACTCTTCTCACCCTCCAAATCCCCAGCTTCCCCCAGATAGACTGCTATTGACCTTTATTATCCGTTTGCTTCCTTTTCTTCTCTTCCTCCTTCTTTCTTCTACAAAGGCCCCCTGCTTTGGAAATGAGGCATACCCAGGGAAAACAGGTTTCAGGTCAGCTCTTGTTCAAAGGGTGGGTCCCTTCCACTCCAACAAGTTTGATCCCCTCCTTCCGCCTCCCTCCCTGCCCCTTCTCATGTGTGCACCCTCTGGTCTTGCCGACTTGACTCTCTGCTCCGCCTTGATTCCTCTAGGATACATCTCTCCAAATGGCCCTGCAGAAAGCACAGCGTGGAGATGCCCCTCCCTGGGGAGGGAGGACCCAAAGCTCTGACCTCCCCTACTCAGTATCAGCTATAAATGCCACAGATATGCTTGTGAGGAGAAAAGAAGAAAAATAAGAAGCCAAACTGTGGAGCAATTTGGGGACTCCCCCTAACCGTCCCACCTGCCTGCAAGGCTTGCCCTGGCACCGGCTGGCCTTTGGGTCTTTTTGCACAACTTTATTTTCTATCAAGGCCTAGGGGCTTTGCCCCTTGTCTCTCTGCCTCTTTGGCCTATCCTTCCTCTGGAACCCAGGCATCCAAATGACAATTTCTATGTGCATCATTTAGAGATGAGAAGAAGAAACATCTCTCCTGCTTTCTGGTTCCTGTGGCTGCTTCTCTTTGGACTTCTGGGACCCAGTAAGTGACTTACCAGTTAAGGAGGGAGAGGGGCATGGAGGCCACATCAGGCCTGAAGCAGAGATGCGGGTCCCCTGCCCAGGCATGACTCTTCTTCCAGAAACAAAGATAATTTTTCGTTTTTGCCGATTTCTGCGAAAGCCAATACTGATCCCAATTCCGTTGACCATGACTCTGATGCCACGTTAGAAGCAAATCTATATTAGTCTCCCCAGGCTGTGGCTGTGGCACAAATAGTGGGGCAGTGCTGGGGAGATGATGGAGGTGAGACTTTTACTTTCCTTTGTATCTTGGATAAAAGTTTTGTTTTTAGCTGGAAAATTCTAGTTATAATAGCATTCTTAATTCCAAATTAAAACCAGGATCTCAGTCTAAAGTCATGTAAAAATCCTTCAATCCTTGTTTTTTTCCCCCATAGGTTATGGGGTACAGGTGATATTTGGTTACATGAGTAAATTCTTTAGCGGTGATTTGTGAGATTTTGGTGCACCCATCACCTGAGCTGTGTGCACTGCACCTTATTTGTAGTCTTTTTTCCCTCACCCTCCATCCTTCCTCCCTGGTGCCCAAAGTCCATTGTATTATTCTTCTGCCTTTGAGTCCTCATAGCTCAGCTCCCACATATCAGTGAGAACATATGATGTTTGGTTTTCGATTCCTGAGTTACTTCACTTAGAATAATAGTCTCCAATCTCATCCAGGTGGCTGCAAATGCCATCAATTTATCCTTTTTTATGGCTGAATAGTATTCCATCATATATACATGCCAGTTTCTTTATCCACTCATTGATTGATGGGCATTTGGTTTCCACAACTTTGCAATTGTGAATTGTGCTGCTATAAATATGTGTGAGCAAGTATCTATTTTGTATAATGACTTCTTTTCCTCTGGGTATATACCCAGTAGTAGGATTACTGGATCAAATGGTTGTTCTACTTTTAGTTCTTTAAGGAATCTCCACACTGTTTTCCATAGTGGCTGTACTAGTTTACATTCCCACCGGCGATGTAGAAGTGTTCCCTGATCACCACATCCACACCAACTTCTACTGTTTTTTTGATTTTTTGCTTCAGTCCTTCTTTGTATGCTGCCTGATTCCAAATCCATGTCTAATCCCCTGAGAATTTCCTTGGTAGAAACAAATTGGAGGTTGGCCACTGGGGGGTTGGCTCTGGCATTAGATCAGCGGTGGCTGTAAAAGGAAATAGCCCAGGGGAGAAGTGAATTGGGCTCCATGTGACTCCAACAGACTGAGACAGTTCCATTCACTCCCATCTTTGATTTCTTACATCCCCATATCTTCCCTGATTTTGAGACACCAGGTTAATCGGCCTATCCATTCTATTGCCTTTACTGTAGGATGGCATGTCAAGAAGTGGGCAGTGCGGTTGAAAGAGAAGGTCTAGGTTGGATGATGTGGAGGGTTTGAGGTGCTTCCTTGTTCTTCCTCATGCATCTGTTTCCTGCACCCCACTCAGGATTTGCTCCCTCGCCTGCTCCAGCACTTCTTCCCTCGGCATTCTTTTTCTTCCCTTTCCTTTTGCCTTAATTCTGAATGCTTCAACTGTTCTCTACCTACCCATGCCTTCCAGATCCACCTGTTACCTGTCTTAATCCCTAACTCCAGTCCTATCTGTCTGATTTTAAACAAGAGTCCCCTTACCTCAGAAGAAACTGTCATCCATGTAGTCATTCAACAAACATTTATACAGCTCCTACTCTGGGCCTGGCACTGCCCCAGGCTAGGCCATGGTGAGGAATGGAGCAGGAAACGCCATGGTCTTGGCCCCTTGGAACTCTCGGTCTACTGTTAAACATAGACTTAAATAATATTTCCTTATGAAAGGGAAGAGGCGTGCAAGTGCTGACAGGCCCCTCCTCTCTTCCCACCACTAGATCTGTAAAGTGACCCACTGTGTCTCCCGTAGCCCCGTTACGGTGGATTAGCAAGGACCACTCCTCCATCTTCTCACCCTCTTGCCCTCTCGGGGGCCTTGCTCAGTGCGTTTCTCCTTCCCCTCCCATCTCGCTTTACCTTTCTTGGGTTCTTTCCATCAGCATCCAAACAAGCTTCGGTCTGTGTGCACAAGTGTCATCCAAGGAGATTGTTAAAAACTTGGGTTTCCAGGCCCTGACACTGCACTAAGCAAGATCCTGATTCAGTAAGCTTGGTGGGATGGGGTGGGTTTCTCAGACAGTGTGACCCCAGAGGTCCCTGGACTAAACACTGTTTGAAAGATGTCCGTCCTAACGTCCCTGCATCACTCCTCAGCCACTGCCACTCCCTCCACTCTCCTTCCTTACCCCCATTCTTGAAGACCTTCCCAACATTTGCTATGTCACCTCTCACCTCCCATTCACTTGTTAATTTTACTAGGTAATGCATGTAAATAGTTCTGAAAAAGAAATACTTTCAGTCCTACAAGGCTTCTCATAAAACTTCAGCCCCTGACTCCCTTTCCCCACCTGCTTCTTACTCTGAGTCCTGCTTCCCAGGGTTCTTTTTTGGCATTTACTTTCATGCTACATTTATCTATTTATTTAGAGACTCACTCTGTCTCCCAGGCTGGAGTGCAGTGACACCATCATAGCTCACTGCAGCCTGGAAGTCCTGGGCTCAAGTGATCCTCTCACCTCAGCTTTCCAAAGTACTGGGATTACAAGTGTGAGCCACTGCACCTGGCCATAAATTCTCCTACTACTAATACTTCTTTGTTGGTTGAAGGTTTTTTCTATTTTTTTTCCCCCCTGCTTTAGGCATGATTTATTGTCTTCCTTCTAATGAAAAGGAGGATTTAGGTTAGACCCCTCCCCCTGCACACTTATGTATCACGTTCCAGCTCACAATTCTCCCCAAATGATTGTATCAAATTTTTGGTGTTAAATTAGTATTTAGTGTTTACATTATAATAATAAATGTTACCTTTAGTAACATTTATAACTGGGTCATATAATTACATTATGATGGTTGTCCGTTCTTGTGATTTTTGTTTTTCTAGATATTAATAATAGCTTCATTTTTAAAATTTCCATAGTTTTCTTCACATGTATCATTAATTCATCCCAAAACCTCCACCAGAGGTGTCCCTGCCTTTTCAATACACATGAAGCAATCTATCAGTTTCACCTTTTTCCCTTGAGCAATCCTGTTTGGAAGCCTCTGTCCAACCAATACTGTTTGCTTGCTAGGTCTCTTGTCCTGCAATTTGTATTCAGCAACATTCTGGAAATAATTCTAATTTTTTTTTCTGGCTTTATTTTTTCATCTTGGAGCACCACTTTCTCTAGAAGCTTCCAGAGAGAGAGTTTAGGGTGGGAAATTATTTTAAAACCTTATGCACTGTTAGGGTAATGTTAAGCTGCTGTAACAAGGAGATCCCAAAAGTGACTTTGAAAAATAAACTCGTTTGTAGCCATCCTAAGATGAGTATTGTAAGATGGTGGGAGCTCTGTTTCATGCAGTCATTCAGGGACCCCAGGTGAATATGGTTCTTCCATCTTCAACATATGGTTTCCAGTGTCATTATCATTTCAGCCCAAGGAGAGGGTAGAAGAATAGTATTTTGTATTATTTTACGATACAGTCAGTCAAGGTGCAGCCACAAAGGAAAGGCTCACAGGCTCTAGAGACAGGAGGCATGGCACTGCCATGCTGGACCACCTGAGAAAGCCAGCAAGGTAGTTAGGAGGCAGAAGACAAGAGTGAGGGAAAGGTTTAGATCTTCCCTTTTATTGGGGTTTATGTGGGAAAGGCAAGGAAGGGCAGAGTGAACAGTTTAGGATTGGCTGGTTTGAATAATTCCTGTGTTCTTTGAGCTATACGGCTGAATACTACCTAGTTGCTTGGTACTTGGCTTTAGAATGATTAAGGCAGATAAATATTGTTTCCTGGAGTATATGGGTATATGAGCCAGATCAAAGAGCATTGGCTCTGGAATGGTTAGTTTGCAAATCAGCTCATGCTCCTGGCTAGGCCCTTTGCTACTTCTAAGAATTGGCTAGCCCAGAAAGGTGCTGTCTCTCCCTAGCTAGAAAAGTTTGTTAAAATGTCAAAACATGATAATATACAGAAAATAAAAATATGTATACAAGCAGAAATCAAGGAATAGGTATTTACTCTTAAACAAATGAAGTGGGAATTATATGTGTTCCTTCCCTTTAGGGGCCTCTGACTAGGGCTTAGACATGTAGACCTACCCAGCTACAAGAGAAGTTGAGAAATGTAAATTACCTGTGTGCCCAGGAAGAAGAGAAAAATGGGCCTACCTGTCCATAGTCCTTATATGTCTGAAAATGTCTTATTCCATCCTCACATTTGACTCATATCTTTAGCTGGTTATAAAATTCTAGGAAGGATATGATTTTTCCTCAGGATTTTGAAGGCATTGATCCACTGTTTCTAGATTCTAGATTGTGAAGTCTGATATCATTTAGATTACTGATCTCTTGTAAGAGACCCATTTTTTTTTTCTTCTGGAGGATTTCGGATTTTTAAAACTACTGTTCTAAAATTCCATGACATGGTACCATAGTACAGATTCCTCTTTCACTGTGTTAGGAATTTGTACAGTAGAAAGTTATATTAGTCAGTTCTGGGAAATTTTCTTGCATTTTTTTCTTGGATAATTGCCTCTCATCCATTTTCTTTGTTCTGCCTTTCTGAAAAATCTTATGATTTGGATGTTTGACCTTGTGGACTGTCACTCTAATTTTCTTATATTTCTTCTTCTGTCTTCCAACTCTGTCATTTTATTTTTCTTTTGGGGAGATTTCCTCAGCTTCTTGTCTTCAAACCCTTCTAGTAAATTTTGAGATTTTTTTCTTTTTAATTTCAAGGAGATCTTTTTTTCTCTACAATCATTTTTAAAATGGCACCTTTTATTTGTTTGTTTTTTTCCATGGGTGCTATAATTTCACTTATATTGCTGAGGACATTTGAAGTTGGTTTTGCTATTTGCATTGCCTCAGTTGTCTCTGGCTTTGCTTCATAGGGATATTTGTTTTAGTCTCTAAACTTCAAGCTAGAGATTTTCCTCAAATATCTGGTAACCCTAGGATGTCCTTTGCATTTGAGAGTGAGGCACTAAAATGATGCCTGGAAGCTTTGTGTGCAGGGGTAGTCCTGTCAACTGATGGACTTAGCTTTAGGATAACTTACCAGTAAAATGGTAGTTTTGATTGGGAAGATCCTTAAAATGTCCGTATCTAGTGTTGGCTAATTTCTTTCCACAAGAATAATTTTCCAGATCCTGTCTAGAGCATACTAGCATAGCTGCTGAAGTGCAGGAAGCAGAGTAAGGGATGAGGTAATGAGGATTTTACAGTTCAGGATGCAAACATTTCCTTAATTGCATAGTTTCAGTAAAATCTCTCACTCCTGCCCTCAGCAGTGCCTGAGATCACGGGTCTAGAGTGTCTTTGGTCTCAGTGTCTCCAGAGATAAAACCCTAACCTCTTGTAAGGGAGAGAGGTGTATTCACCCAACTACTTGTGTGTAAGGAGGGATCTGGAGCTGAGAGACACTCCCTAGCTACATTGCATTTCAACCATCCTTCCTGTATTTACTCACATACCACACCCAAACCTTCAGAGGAACCTGGATGCAACTTCTAAACCCTTCTAGGATTCCACGGAATTAATTCACCAGTAGTTGACTTACTCTCACCCCCAATGGAGGCTTGTATGTTGAAGCTTTCCCTGCTGTGTTGGAGAGTTACCACTCATCCACCTGCTATTATCTTTTAAAAAATGTAAATCTCTCCTCTGCTGTTGTCATCTCTCCATTCTTTGTACTTGTGGAGGTATGTCCTTTGTTATTTCTCTACTTTTTATTCTCCTATGAAACTTGTAAGTCTCCAGATATATTTATTTGTTCTTTTATTCATTCCAATTGAGGGGCACCCCATCATGCAAATCTGTTTTCAATAAACTAAACACTCACTTACATATTGTCTCCAAATCCAATGGACATGCCCCAGGCCACATCTTACTTGATCTCTCTGCAAAAATCAATTCAGCTAACTACCATATTTTTCCAGAGCCTCTCTATTCTCTCGACTTCCTTGATTCACTTTTTACAGTTTTCTTTCTACCTTACTGGCTGCTCCTTCTCAGTCTTATTCATTAGCCTCTCCTCCCTGACCTGACATCTGAATGATGGAGTAGCCAGAGCTTGGTCCAGAGCCCTCTTCTCAAACTATACTCTCCAAGACAAGTGATCTCAGTAAGCCTCATGGCTTTAAATACAATGTTTACTTAAATGAATTCCAGTTTTATGTCTATTGTTTTGATCTCTCCTCTGAGAACTAAGTGCAGGTTTCTAACTATCAACAAACAGGCACGAAAAGTTCAAAATCTCTAATATTTCCAGTCTTCACTTTATCCCTATTTATTCAGGTAAATAGAACTAATTTCCAACTCCTTGCATAAGCCCCAAAGCTAGAAGTTGTTTTTGACTTTTTTTCCTGCCATCCACCACATGCAGTCTTTCAACACTTCCTATTGGTTCTGCTTTTCTAATTTCAAGACATAGTTTGTATTCATCCACTGAAATTTATCTCCCTTGCTACCATCCTAGTCCAAGCAATAGTTAGTGCTCTTAACCAATTTTCTGTTTTCACTCTTGCCCTCCTACATTCCACTTTTCACACAGCAGGCTGAGTGTGATCTTTAAAAAACATAAATTAGTTTTGTTTTCTGCTTTCTCTTTCCTTCCTGCATGATTAAGCCCAGGTCATTAGGTGAGGCAGAGCAAAGCAGGTGTCAGGGTTGGATAGGAGGGAGACAGCAGTGGCCCATAGAGAGATGTAAGAAACTAAACTGGGGCCGGACACGTGGCTCACGCCTGTAATTCCAACACTTTGGGAGGCTAAGGCGGGCGGATCACAAGGTCAGGATTTCAAGACCAGCATGGCCAACATGGAAAAACCCTGTCTCTACTAAAAATACAAAAATTAGTCGGGCGTCGTGGTGTGTGCCTATAATCCTAGCTACTTAGGAGGCTGAGGCAGGAGAATCGCTTGAACCCGGGAGGAGGAAGTTGCAGTGAGCTGAGATCAAACCACTGCACTCCAGCCTGGGTGACGGAGCAAGACTTTGTCAAGAAAGAAAATGAAAGAAAGAAAGAAGAAAGAAAGAAAAAGAAAGAAAGAAGGAAAGAAAGAAAGAAAGAAAGAAAGAAAGAAAGAAAGAAA
>PVKP010054862.1:0-11287 GCA_004027715.1 Plecturocebus donacophilus
AAAGGAGTTAACGCTGAGTGTGTGCGGGGTTCTGCGTGCCTCACAGCAGGCCTGTGACAGTGTCATAGTACCTGCCATTTTTTAGGAAACTGAGACTCAGAGAGGGAAAGTCACTTGCCCAAGGTCACCCAACTGGTCAGGGGGCAGAGTTACCAGGGGAGTTTCCCGGAGTGGAGAGGCGGGTGTATGTATCTCCAGCATTGTGCATTGCAAGTGTCAGTACCTTTTCACAAACCCTTATATTGTTGCATAGTTTTATGCAAACAAGTGCATAACAATCCTTAAAAAATATTTCAGGCATGTTATAAGGTACAGAGACTGATATTATCAACTCCTACACACTCAGCTCTGGTTCTCAGCGTTTTTGGAGCTAATGACAAAGTGACTGACTTCTTGGTGAAGCTGTGACTTGCAGCACCCCAGTTAGAGCTTCTTTAAGGCTTCTCAAATCTGCCATCAGGAAGCGGGGTGATTTACCCAGACTAGGCAGTAGAGCAGGAAGAGCTGTGGCGTTTCTCCTTTTGGCTTTGTGGTGTAGGTGCTCTACAAGTGACTGAGCCTGAATTTCCCCACACATCGCATGGGGCTAGGAGGGGAGATTGTCAACGTGTCTGTCAAGGTCACAGGTGTGGCTGCCCTTGAAGCAGCAGAGAGAGATGACCCTGCACAATCAAAAAGTGCTTTCTGAATCATCAAAAAACATTACTCTCTCTCAGCTGCTACTACCTGTATCCACGCAGGCAGCCTAGGGGGCAGCAGGGGCCAGATGTCAGGGCTGACACTTTGGGAGTGGTCCTCTGAGTCAGCGAGTTGGGATCCAGCTGAAATGCCCCAGTGAGTGATCTTCTGCCTCTCTGCTCCAGCACCCCATTCTAGAGGGGCTCAGATTGAAGAAGCTTCTGGATGCTTGCAAGTCACTCCCCCAGTACCCTCAGATGGAGGGCTAACGTACCCCATCTGCCCCTTCCACTGTGCCACCCACACTTCCCAGCTCCTTTTCGGTCCCAGGCGCCTCTTGCCCCTTCCCCACTTGGTGCACTGAGGTACAGAGAGGGCAGTGTGTCTGCCTCGGCACACAGTGAGGAGAGGTGGGGCTCAGATGAGCCGATTTGTCCTCTTCTTCCAGCCAGGCTGCAGATTTTCAAAGTGGAAATATCTTTATTTATTTTCCCAAAGTAATATAAGCTGTTTTGTAAAGCGTGTGTGTGTGTGTGTGTGATCACAGAATCAAAATATGTTCCAGAAAGTAAATGGCCTTACTCCCCACGGAATTATAATTTATAATTGAGTATCTTTTCAGACCCTTACACACATGTACGAATGTACAACTTTTCTCCACATGAATAAGTTTATTCTGTACGCAGTGCATTCCAGGCTTAATATTAGGTGACTCTTTTTTTTTTTTTTGAGACAAAGTTTTGCTCTTGTTGCCCAGGCTGGAGTGCAATGGTGAGATCTCGGCTCACCACAACCTCCACCTCCCAGGTTTAAGTGAGTCTCCTGCCTCCTGAGTAGCTGGGATTACAAGCATGTGCCACCACACCCAGCTAATTTTTGTATTGATAGTAGAGACGGGGTTTCACCATGTTGGACAGGCTGGTCTTGAACTCCCAACCTCAGGTGATCTGCCCACCTCGGCCTCCCAAAGTGATGGGATTACAGGTGTGAGCCACTGTGCCCAGCCAGGCAACTCTTTTTTAACCTCTCTGAGCTCAATTTCCTCATCTTCTAAATGGGGGTAAAGCCTCTGTGAGCACTGGAGGCAATGATACTGCAGTGGCCACTTTTATGTGCCCATCTCAGATTAATAGTTACATTATCTTTGAAGCATATTCCTACAGGTGGATTGCTGAGTCTGAGAACAGGCATATTCAGAACTGCAATAGCTGCTGGCAAATCTGCAGTATGAACACCATAGGGAGAATTTTTTTGCTCCACTCTTTTGTTTTGTTTTGAGTCTTGCTTTGTAGCCCAGGTTGGAGCGCAATAGTATGATCTTGGCTCACTGTAACCTCCACCTCCTGGGTTCAAGTGATTCTCCTGCCTTAGCCTCCTGAGTAGCTGAGATTACAGGCACATGCCATCACACCCAGCTAATTTTCTGTATTTTTAGAAGAATGGGGCTTCACCATGTTGGTCAGGCTGGTCTTGAACTCCTGACCTCGTGATCCTCCCATTTTGTCCTCCCAAAGTGCTGGGATTACAGGCATGAGCCACCGCACCCAGCCTGCTCCACTCCTAAAAGGTGCTTCCATATCCCCATTGGATTCCCCTCCAGCTACAGAAAGCAACCCCAGGATACCCTCACCCACCACCTTCTCCGCCAGCGCCCTGTTCCTGTATGTGCATATGAGCAAACAGCATGGATGTGCCTCAGTTGGTGAATGGCTTTTGGTTTTTGGGGTTTGTCTTTTTAAGATGGGTCTTGCTCTGTTGCCCAGGCTTGGAGTGCAGTAGTACGCTCACAGCTCACTATAACCTCAAACTCCTGGGCTCAAGGGGCCCTCTTGCTGAGGCTTCCTGAGTAGCTGGGACTACAGGCATGCACCACCACAGTGAGCTAATTTTTAAATTTTTTGTACAGATGGGGGTCTCACTATGTTGCCCAGGCTGGTCTCTAACTCCTGGGCTCAAGCAATCCGCCTGCCTTGGCCTCCCCAAAATGCTGGGTGGTGCACGCCACCTCGCCTGGCCAGGGAATGGTTTATGGGGGAATAGCAGTGCCTGTCCTCTTTTATCTCCTTAGGGAGCTCTTCTTCATCCTGCTCTGAAGGCACAGGCTCCCTGTCCTTCCTCACCCTTCCCTTGGTGACTCTAGCTACTCCTATGACCTCAATTCCCACTTCTGTGCCCAACTCCTTACCTACCTCTCTCCCCTCCCCAAGACCCCCCTCTTTGCTCCTATTGCTCTTTAGGCATTCGATGGTCATCCCAAACCTCCCTCAGACTCAGCATGTTCTAAACAGAACCTGATACCACCCACTTCACCCCAGCATTCAACCTGGCCTTCTTTCGGCCTCCCCAACTCAGGAACTAGCTCCACCCCCAGTCACCCAACAGCAACTCTTCCCTGCCCTCCTCCACACCCCGCGGCCAACAGAATGCTGCCTTTGCATGGTCTGTAGACAGCTGCGGTCCTTCCCTAGCCTTCTCCTTGCTCCAAGTCACACCTGCACTGCTGTAACAACTACTATGGAGGTCGGCCTGCTCCTTCCACTCCCTCATCCCTACAGTTCATTTCTTACCCAGTAGTCCGATGGGAATCCCATCTGCTCACTCCTCTGCTGAAGACCCTCCTAAGGGTCCCTCCCTACAGCCCACAGGATCCAGGCCAGACTCGATAGCATGCTTCCTGAAAGCCCTGCATGATGTCCCTTTGTTTTTTTTGAGACCGAGTCTCACTCTGTCGCCCAGGCTGAAGTGCAGTGGTGTGATCTCAGCCCACTGCAACCTCCACCTTCTGGGTTCAAGCGATTCTGCTGCTTCAGCTTCCCGAGTACCTGGGAATACAGGTGTGTTTTGTTTTCCGCTCAACTGAAACTTCCGCCTCCTGGGTTCAAGTGATTCTCCTACCTCAGCCTCCTGAGTAGCTGGGATTACAGGCATACGCCACCACATCCAGCTAATATTTTGTGTTTTTAGTAGAATGGGGTTTCACCATGTTGGTCAGGCTGGTCCGATCAATAGGTAGCTGCGTGCCACCACACCTGGCTAATTTTTGTATTTTTAGTAGAGATGGGGTTTCACCATGTTGGCCAGGCTGGTCTCAAACTCCTGACCTCAGGTGATCCACCCACCTCGGCCTCCCAAAGTGTTGGGATTATAGGCGTGAGCCACCGCGCCCGGCCCCTGCATGTTCCTCTTAACCCTGCCCTACTTTCTGGCTGTCTCTGTAGTCTCTCCCCTGCCCACCCAGCCTCTTACACAGACACATGCCAGACACTCCAGCCAGGTGGAACGTTCGTTAGTCTCTCAATTGCGCTGGTCCTTTGCATGTGCTTTTCTCTCTGCATGGCTCATTCTAGGGTAACAGGCATATTAGTTAATGCTAGCTGCTGTAGCAGACAAACACTAAATTCTAAAAGGCTTAATACAATGTCAGTTCAGTTCTCGTTTTCTTGAAATCCAATTGGTGTCTGGTGGGTAGAGATGCAAAGGCCTAGGCTCCTCCCAGTTCCACCCACGCCCAGATCCTTGGAAACCGCTCCATTCATCCAGTAAATGGGAAAGGAGACCATAGAAAAGGTCCACCCACTTAACCTCATCAGCTGGCATTCTGTTCACATCTCGATGGCCAGAACCCAGTCACGTGAGGACAATGAACTGCAAGGGTGCCTGGGAAATGTAGTCTAGCCATGTGAACAAGGAGAAAAGAGAACTGCTTTTAAAAATTGGAGAACAGAGGCCAGGCATGGTGGCCCAAGCCTGTAATCCCATCACTTTGGGAGGCTGAGACGGGCGGATGGAGCTCAGGATACTACAGCTATTGGTCTCGAACTTGGCTCACTGCAACCTCTGTGCATGCCACCACACTTGACTAATTTTGTATTTTTAGTATAGATGGGGTTTCTCCATGTTGGTAAGACTGGTCTTGAACTCCCAACCTTAGGTGATCCACCCACCTTGGCCTCCCAGAGTGCTGGGATTATAGGCTTGAGCCACTGCGCCCAGCTTTCAGTACACTGCTTTTATCATTTAAAAAGTTTTTGCTGGGTGCTGTGGCACACACCTGTAATCCCAGCTACTCAGGAGGCTGAGGCAGGAGAATTGCTTGAACCCAGAAGGCAGAGGTGGCAGTGAGCCAAGATCTTGCCACTGCATTCCAGCTGGGGCGACAGAGCAAGACTCCATCTCAAAAAAAAAAAAAAATGTCCTGGGGTGGGGTTGGAGAAGCAGCCAAAGCTGTTGTCACCAATACTCTGGGAAGAGACCCCTCCGGCAGGGCTGGAAGCACAGTCTACCTTCAGCACTCCGTACTCTGGAAATCTCTGCTTCCCTTGGCTAGTTGCTCACTTGCTCACCCCTACCCTCGATTCTACCCTCACGTCACTCTCACTAGGTGAGCTCTTCACCCCTCTATAAAATGGAGGTAATAGCAGGAGCTCCGCAGAGAGGATTATGAGGCTGCGTGATGCATGAGATGTCCCAAGCACAGAAGTGGACCCTGTGGGTTCAGAGTCCACACTCGTAAACCACAGCCCCTGCACTTTGATGCCAGCTCTGCCCTGACTCACCCTTGGAAAGCTGTTTTCAAGCTAGCTCAGCTCAAAGGGCAGAAGGTCAGCGGGATGTTAGGCTGGATAAAACAACTCGGTACCATGTCCCAAACCTGATTCCAGCACCTAGAGAGACAGGGACTCTGGATCTGCCTTGTGGCAGTTGAAGCTCTGGTATTTCGTGGCTGCCTGGGGGCTGCTCCTGGACTGGTGAGGGTTTGAGGGAAAGGGCGACTCAGAGCAAGTGACGATGCCCACTGTTCCGTGGGAGAGGCTGGCAGCTGCTTAATCTATGAAAGTGCTTATTAGCAGGGGTGAATGACTCACAATAATGATCATTAACTGATGGCGGCACCGGGGTCCCTAGATGGTGACATCTGCCTGGTTCATGATGGGGCTCTATGCAGCAGTGCTGAAGGGAGAGTGGAGGAGGCCTTTCTGGGCACAAGGAGACCCTCTGTCCATGGACAAAGTTGAGACAACTGACTTGAACCTAAGATTCAGGTGCCTGAGCAGAGTCCTAGAGTTCCTGGGCTTAGGGCCAGGACACCTAGAACTGCCTCTTCCTGCCAAGGCCCTGGGGAGAATCTGCTTCTCCAATCAGCCCAAATCCTGCAGAGATGGTCCAGAGTGTCTGTATGTCACCATTCCTCACCCAGGGATAGAGGTAGAAGCAGGACACCTCTTTTTTTTGAGATAGAATTTTGCTCTCTCACCCAGGCTGGAGTGCAGTGGCACGATCTCAGCTTACCGCAACCTCTGCCTCCCGCGTTCAAGCGATTCTCCTGCCTCAGCCTCCCCAGTAGCTGGGACAACAGGCAAGTGCCACCGCACCCGGCTTTGTATTTTTAGTAGAGACCGGGTTTCACCGTGTTGGTCATGCTGGTCTTGAAGTCCTGACCTCGTGATCCGTCCGCCTCAGCCTCCCAAAGTGCTGGGATTGCAGGCCTGAGCCACCACACCCAGCAAGGACACCCTCTTTGATGAAAGATTTAGAGCTCAGGAAGTGATATCTTGCCAGACTCATCTTCTGAGCCCTGGTCAGGTGCTCTGCCTCCTGGAAGCCTTCCAGGCTGAGTTTGTTACTCATCCTTCTGGATTCTCACAGATTTTGGATAAACCTTGGTCCTTGGTTGTGTCTCAGCCTCTTTAAGCCCTGGAGTGTATGTATTCTGGCTTTGTCTGCTTTCTGCTAGCTGTGTGACCTTGAGCCGGTGACGTTACCTCTCTGAGCTTTGGTTTCTTCACCAGGACAGTAGACTAACAGAGGTGCTTGATGCATAAACCGTGAGACCTACATGAAATGCAGTAGGTGGAGCAATTAGCCCTCTTGCACCCCACGCCACATACACCTCCCTGTCCCTCACTCAGCCTTAGAGCCTGTTCTGGGCTCTCTGCAGGGTTCAGTGGTTGCTGTGTCCTTGGCCCAAGGATACCTGGAATCTTTCCACCCCCTTGCATGAAAGAGCTGCTTGCTCGTTGGGGTCCAGAGAGAGGTGAGGACCGGCCAGGGCTGTCCAGTGGGGGCAGAGGGCCAGGGCGACACCTGCAGGGTACTGGGGTGTGCCACCTGCTATCCCCAGGAAGGAAACTCATGAATATTCACTCCACTGGAGTGGGAGGGAGGCAGCCAGCTTGCTGCTGGGTGTCATTGGAGCATTCCTGTCTCCCAGTGACTGCAGAGGCAGCCTAGGAGATGGACGTGGCTCAGGTGGCGGCTGGAAAGGGGCCGCTAGCCGTAGCCCGAGGTGAGTGTGCCTCTTCTGTCCCTCCACAGGGGTCACAGGGAAAGTAGGACACCCTGAGGCCTGCCTGGTGGTGACGCTCTAAGCCAGAAGGTTTCCCTGTGTGCATGATTGGGGGAATAAATCCTGTTTCTCCTTCATTCCCTGGAGGGTGTCAGTTCAGCTGAACAGGAGGATGGCTGGGCCTGGCCTGCTGCCAGCTGCCTGCACTGATGCAAGCCAGTGTGACGGGCGTAATCTAGAAGGACAGGAATAGATGGGGTGGGCTGGTGACAGGGGGACCATCCGTCCTGAATGCCTTCGGTTGTCACCACCATGGGCGGAGGAGGTGGGAGACCCAGGTTCTAGTCCCATCTCTGCTGCTGCTGTGCTGTGTAACCCTGAAAGCGTCCTTGCCCTCTGTGAGGCTCAGCTTCCCTGCCTCTTGGTCTTCCAGCCTCGAGGCTAGGAGGTTCTGACGGCATTGAGGCCGTCCTTAGACCTGAGCCCCTCAGCTGCCTGCAAGCCTCCATTGTGGGCCAGTGGGCACATACTCTGATGGGCTGTGGCTGGGACCCTGGGAACGTGATGATGATGACGATGCTAACAATGATGGCAGGCCTTGCTTAGTGACTGCTCTGTGCCAGCGCCGGGCTGGGTGCTTTCCTTGTGGAATGCAGAGGATCCACACAGCACCCTGTGATGGGGGGATGGCTGGTACAGGTTGAGTATCCCTTATCCCAAATACTTGGTACCAGAAGTGTTTCAGATTTCAGGTTTTTCAGATTTGGGAATATATGCATATATGTAATGAGCTATCTTGGAGATGGAACCCAAGTCTAATCACTAAATTCATTTAAGTTTTTTTCTTTCTTGTTGATTTTATTGTTTAAACGTTTTTTAATTTTATTTTTAAATTTTAGCCTAGTGACTGTCCTCCCTCAAGCCAGGCTCCTGGCTGCGAGCTAGCTCCTCTCCTGACGTCAGTCTGCCCAGGGGCTCTGCTTGTGATCACAGAGGGCGCTGTGGGCCCTGATCTTGCTGTCGTGTGTCCATTGCACACATGAGGAGACGGAAGCTCAGGGAGGGTAAGGTTCATAGCTTCATGCCCAAGTTCACAGTGGCTAGGCAGGAAGGGCACGACCAACCTTGGACCCCTCAGGTGGCTGGCACAGGAGGGACCAGACATCAGGACCTCCTCTTCTTCCCTCCCCTTATCCTGACTGCTGGCTCAGCCCACAGAGACCGAACCTTTTTGTGTTCCCAGGACAGAGCTTCCTGTCCCCTCTCCCCACATCCCCTACTTTCTGCGATGCAACTTTCCCTTCTTCCTTCCCCTCGGCTTGGGACAGGGCTTGCGACACATCAGGCAGGGGCTGCCGTGGACGATGCAGGAAGCTGCGCATTAGAGGTCCATATACCTGGGCTCAAATTCCTGCCCTGCCCTGCCTTTGCTGAATGACCCTGGGCGAGTTTTGTGAACTCCTGGAATCTCACCTTTCCCATCTACCAAAATGGGGCTGACAGCAGGGTGGGGGGTGGAGTGATATCCACTAAGTAGCAGCTGAGAAGGGTCAGTCAGATGCTCTGGAGATGCAGGCCCCTGCCCTGGGCCTGGCTTCTAACAGGGGCTCAAAAGTAAAACTAGGAGGGATGGCCCAAGGCTCAGCAGCTGGCAGCACCCAGCATATGTGGTGGGGGCCTGGCAAGGTTTGAGAAATAGCCAGTGGGGGGGCCGGGTTTAGTGGCTCACGCCTGTAATCCCAACACTTTGAGAGGCTGAGTCAGGTGGATCGCTTGAAGTCAGGAGTTTGAGACCAGCCTGGCCAATATGGTGAAACCCCATCTCTACTACAATACAAAAGTTAGCTGGGTGTGGTGGCAGCACCTGTAGTCCCAGCTATTCAGGAGGCTGAGGCAGGAGAATCCCTTGAACCCAGGAGGCAGAGGTTGTAGTGAGCTGAGATCGCACCACTGCACTCCAGCCTGGGCAACATAGGGGAGACTCTGTCTCAAAAAAAGAAAAGCAAATGGGAGAATGAAATGAGTGAGTGAAACAACAATGGGGTGGGGGGTGGGTGGGGCCTGGTGGAACCTGATTGGCAGGCAGGAGGCTGGGCTGCCCCCTGCTGGAGGGCCCGAGCCTCAGCGCCTGCACTGTCGCCGCTTCCCAGATTCCGGAAGGTACCCTGGTGAGTGGGGCTGCCGGGGCGAGGTGGGTCTTTTGGATTTCCAGAGGGCCAGCCACAGGAATCCTTATCACGCCCCATCGTAAAGTCAGAGAAACTGAGGCCCAGAGTTTGGACTGTGATCTGGCCCACGACTCTGCCCTGTTCTCTGCTGGGCCCCTGGGGAGTGGGAGGCTCAAGGGGTGCTTGAGGCTGTGATAGGTTTGTGCTTTGTGGGCGGCCCAGCCCCCACCCCGGGCCTCAGGAGGACGGAAGGGGGTGCAGGCGGTGATTCACTTCATCACCGCTAAGTGATTACTATGTGCTGGTTGCTTTGCTTAGGAGAGTTCTCCAGCGTACAGCTAGGGGCGCGACCAGCTTTCCCATTTTACAGACGGGAAACTGAGACTCCATGAGGGTTCTTGGCTTGTCTGAAACCACAGATTTCAGCTGTGCTGGGTTGAAACACAGGCTCAGGGTCCCAGAGCCTGTGGTTGGTGCTGGGGCCCCTCCGTGGCTGGTGGGTTTATCCCATTTTGCAAGCTTCTTCATGTGTTAAGTAACAAATGTGTTAACACATTTGTTTATGTGTTTACAATTATTGCCTTTTTTTGTTTTGAGATGGGGCCTCACTGGTTGCCCAGGCTGAAGTGCAGTGGCATGACTTTGGCTCATGGTAACCTCTGCCAACCTCTGCCCCCCAGGCTCCAGCGATCCTCCCACCTCAGCGTAACTTTTCCAGGGAATACGTGTGCGACCCTCCCCCAGGCGGGCTGACTGGCTTCTGCCTCCAGGGACAGTGGTGATACTGCCGTGCATGTAGTCATTAGCACATGTGACTTTTCCTGGCTTCAGGGGCCCAGGGGGCAGTGCAGTGTGAGCCAGGACACGAGTGGAAAGTTCGGTCCAAGAGGAGAAAGTCTGGGGCCCTGGCTTTGCAACTAAGGGAGGCGGGAAGGCTCTCCGGGACTCCAGCTCCTCAGCCTGAACTCCCCCTCACAGCCCATATCTCACTCCCCTGCTGATAGGGTTGCCACGCTTACATCATCCCCCCCAGGCAAATAACAACAACAGTCTGGGCACAGTGGCTCATGCCTGTAATCCCAGCACTTTGGGAGGCCAAGGTGGGAGGATTGCTTGAGCCCAGGAGTTCAAGACCAGCCTGGGCATCTCAAAAATAATATAAAATAAATATTTTAAAAATAAAAAATAAAACAAAGAAAGAACAACAATCCAACCTCCAGGACATCTAGTTAAACTTGAAGTTTGAATACTTTTTTTTGTTTTGAGACATAGTCTCGCTCTGTTGCCCAAGCTTGAGTGCAGTGGCCTGATCTTGGCTCAGTGCAACCTCCACCTTCTGGGTTCAAGCAATTCTTCTGTCTCAGCCTCCCGAGTAGCTGGGACTATAGGCACACACCAGCATGCCCAGCTAATTTTTGTATCTTTAGTAGAGATAGGGTTTCACCATGTTGGGCAGGTTTGTCTCTAACTTCTGACCTCAGGTGACCCACCTGCCTCGGCCTCCCAAAGTCCTGGGATTACCAGCGTGAGCCACAGTGCCCAGCCTTAAATAATTTTTAGTATAACTATGTCCCATGCAATATGTGGAATATACTTATACCGTAAAAAATTGTATTCATTGTTTATCTGAAATTCAAATTTAACTGGGCAACCCTACCAGCTGGCGATTGGAAAGTAGGTGGGTGTATAGGCAGAGGCCTGGCCAGCTGTGTAACCTGAGCCCGCTTCTTTCCAGCTGTGAGCCTCAGTTTCTCCATCAGCCACCCCTACAGACTCTGGGGGCACAAGGGCCAGTGAAGAGAGAACAGCCTTGGCCTCTTACTGGGCACGTCACCCTTACCACTGTGGGACGGGTGGCACATGGGACATGTAGGGCTGGCTGAGCCTTCTGAAAAGTGAAGGATTCAGGCCCAGAGAGCCCTTGGCCTTCCCTGTAGACAGCCCTGGCTCAGGCCTGGGGGGGCACAGGGCACTGGGAGACAGTCTTCTTTTCCTTCTTATTTATTTATTTGAGACAGGGTCTCACTGTGTCATCCAGAGCTGGAATGCAGCGGCACAATCATGGCTCACTGGAACTCAGGCTCAAGCAATTCTCCCATGTCAGCCTTCCAAATAACTAGAACTACAGGCAAGTGCCACCACACTTGGTGAATTA
>PVKP010054863.1:0-11285 GCA_004027715.1 Plecturocebus donacophilus
AGGGACATGGATGAACCTGGAAACCATCATTCTCAGCAAACTGACACAAGAACACAAAATCAAACACCGCATGTTCTCACTCATAGGCAGGTGTTGAACAATGAGAATACATGGACACAGGGAGGGGAGCACTATACGCTGGGGTATGTTGGGGGAAAATAGGGGAGGGACAGTGGGGGGGGAGGGACAGTGGGGGGTGGGGAGTCGCGGGGAGATAGCAAGGGGAGAAATACCAGATATAGGTGAAGGGGAGGAAGGCAACAAATTACACTGCCACGTGTGTACCTATGCAACAATATTGTATGTTCTTCACATGTACCCGAAAACCTAAAATGCAATAAAAAAAAATCTGAAACAATCCATACCTTTATAGAGAGGTAATCTTTGACACCTTTCTCTGTTTTTCTATAATAATGAACCTGTTCAAATTTTCTGTCCCTACAGGGGTTAGCTTCAGTAATTTATATTTCCCTAAACGATCACTTCTTTCCTTCAGGTGCTCAAATGTATTACATAAATCTGAGTAAATAGTCTCCAATGAGTCTTTTATTTCTCCTTTGTGTTTATTTTTCCTTTATTTGTGTTGATTTCCCCATTATTATTCCTAAGTTGAAGTATTTGTACATTTTCTCTCATTTTTATCTCAGAGTTAATTAGCTAATGGGTCTCAACTTTATTATTTTTCCAAAAGAATCAAATCTTGCACTTATGTATCAACTTTACTATGTTTCTATGTTCTAATGCAATTTTTCTATTTAAAAAACATTTAATTCTACAATATAACACTCATACATAAAGGTGAAAGGGGCATGAAATATAAACATACTTAATGAATTATTATTTACTTAAAACTTATATAACCACCACTCAAGCCCTCAGATAGACCATCTGCTGTAACCCAGAGCCCCTAAACATGACCCTTTCCAACGTTAATATTATTCCTTTCCCTTAGAGCTAAACACACTGACTTTTATAATGGTCATTCATTGCTTTTCTTTTTAATTTTAGCACCTATGTAGGCAGCCTACATACTATAATTTGGCTTTGCCTATTTTTGAATTTTGCATAAATGGAATCACATATTGTGTATGCTTAAATAATTTTGTGTAGCTATGTAAAACTGAAAACTGTTAATTTTGCTGCTAAATAATTTTCCATTGTATGAATGCACTGTTGCTTAATCACTTTTTCTTTTACTATGATTGATAATCTGTCCAATGTTTTACTGTTACAATGTTGTGAAGTGTACCCTGATGTACACATGCACATATTTCTCCAGGCAAAGGTCCTTACTCAACCCTTGGATCCATAGACAGAATTCAGAGTCCATGAATGTGAATGGGAAAAAAGTTAAATTTTTATTCTTACCAGCTTCTAAATGAAATGTAGCATTTTTTCATTACAAACATAGACAAGAGAGAAACACAATACCTGTGCCTGTAACCTTGTCGTAAGTAGCTTTGTATTTTTTGTCATTCATAGAAATAACAAATGTTTTATATCTCATTATGGCTGTAGGTATCTAGAAATTGTGCTCCTCACTATTTTGAAATTATGATAATTATTAGACCCACTACTTGCTGCTATTTAATGTTCATAAAAATGAACAATTTTTACTATAGCACAAACTTATTGTTTTAACATTTGATAGCCACATTCTGAAACAGTTATTTCTCCTCACGAATTGTATGTATTTTATGTATTTTTTAAAAGCTTAAGTTCTTATGAGAAGAGATTCCTAGACTTTGTATGACTGCCAAAGGATACATGACACAAAAAAAGGCTTGTTATTCCAGGGCATATAACTAGGAGGGGATTGAAGTCTGTGAGTCAGTAAGAGATGAATCAGGCTATATACCACAGTAACAAAAAGCTCCCAAATCTCAGTGGTTGAAAACAGTAAATATTTATTTCTCACATATTCTGCATTGAATCAGGAAGTTCACTCAGTGAGTTAGCATGCTAGAATTTCCATCATCTAAAAAATAACTGGCAGCCATGCTAGGGGAAATAGAAGATGCCAAATCATGCATTGGACTTTAAAGGCATCCATGCAGAAATGAGTGATATAGTTTGCTTTTGCTCACATTTCATTGGACACAGCAAATTACATGGTCATACCTAAGTTAAAGGGGGTAGGAACAAGAATTCCATCAAGTGCTCCCCCAAAAAAAGGAAAACTACAAATATTAGTAAATAGCACTATTGACTGTTACAGAACATATATTTTCAATTTTATTATATAACATCCCACTTATTTCCTAAGAAGGCTACCAATTTACATTCCCATTTGTATTATATGGGAATTCACCTCATTCTATCTATCCTCAACAAGACTTGGTATTGTGAAGTTTTTTCTCAGTTTAGTCATTCAAGTTGTTTTAATTTTTCCCCCCGACATCTCCTGAGGCAGACCTTTTTAAATATGAATATTAGTCATTTGGATGTCCTGTTTTTGTAAGTACCTTTTCAGATTATTTGATGATTTTTAAATTACATTTTTGGTCTCTTTCTTATTTATTTTTTCTCAAATCTATTTAACTTACATTTTATCTTGTCCTGTTCACTCACCCTCTGTTCTTCAAATCTTTTGTACTGAGCCTTTGTTTTGGAGCAGTTACTTCATTAATGTTTTTTAACCCATGGAGATATTTGGTGACAATTTTACCTTCTCCCTTGTGATATAAATATTGCTGTTTGCAATGTTTTCCTTATTCCTTCAATCATTTGTTGTTTTTTTTTTCATTGGTAGGATTTTTGTGAAAGACCTGTTTTTGATCATTTTTATTTATTGCTTACACTTGAATAAGATTAAGTTTTCCTTGATCAGCTGGACGCAGGCAGTTCACTGAAAAGACTTTCATGAATTCTTGTAAGACAGAGTTGTATATCTGTTATTACATATTTTCCGCCTTAACATCTTCCAAACAACCAAGATGGCCCCCATTTCCTACCCATATTGTGTTTCTTTTTAAAATTTTCTTATTAACACACTATTTTCTACATAATTGCTCTATTATTTCTGATTCAGTATCATTGGAATTCTAGGAAGCTCTGGCTGCCCAGTCCTGCACCCAATGCCTCCTGTTGCAAACAGGAACTGTTAGTGTTGTACTCAGAGCCATGACATGTACTGAGGGAAGTGCTTTCATTTGGTTTCTTCTGAGTGCTGTCTTTTCATCTCTAGTTTTACTGTAATTGTTTTGTCTATTTTTGTCTACTGTGAGTTTTCAGATGTATCTTAGCTTCACTAAAGATTAAGGCTGTCTTTCCATGTCTTGTTGTCCTAGATTTTAAGACTATAAAACTCAGAAAGTACCAACTTCCCACCAACATTTTCAAACAAGAAGCCCATCAGAGGTTAAACAAGAGTCATGTGTTCCAGTTTGCATTTTAAGAGTATTCATAAAGAGATACATTAAGAATATAGACAAAGTAATAATCAGTTAGGAGTCTGTGTCAGTAATCCTGTCAATTGGTAATAACTACTTATGGAGCAGGAGAGGGATGAAGAACACTATTTGCCTTTAAGAATCAACATAAATTGAGAGACAGCATCATGTGGAAACTAAAGATTGGGAGAAAAGATATTCTCATGCTTCTAGAACATTTAAAGAATTGGACTTTTTTTCCTTGTATAATATTTAGATCAGAATGCAGAGCATATTTACCTGTATAATGTCCCCTAAAACATGTACATATTTATTGATAAGAAGATGTCAATGCTATCCAGGGTGTGAGATATTTCAATAAATGCAATAATGTATCTTATAATCATGATGCTAAAAGAGATAATACTTCTCCAGTAGAAAACCCTTCTGTGGACTATCTTCATTAAAATTCCTGAAAGATCATTAACTCTCCATCCATCTTTGAAAAAGTCCAACCTCTGACAGTCTAACTGCTTTACACGATTGGCAAGTCAATCTCATCTCCATGTTGCACGTACATTACATTTAAAACATAAAGCTTTATTCCATTCCATAAAGATCCATAGATTGATGACTGTGTAGATATACCAACTGGGAATGGATCAAAAGGGCTCTATAAATGAAACATGTGGACAATGGCCATTTTAAAATTTAGGATAATACCAATTTGGGAAAGGTGGAATAACGGGAATAAGATATACACACATGCCTGAAACAACTAAAAATCAAGAATAAACAGCCAAAATAAATAAAATTATAGCTTTTAAGACACTTTTCAGGCAACGTGAAACTGATTCTTGAAAGGTGAGAAACAAACCAGTAGAAACCAACCATTTCCCCAGTTTACCTCCTTGAGAAAGTTTCCCATCCATGGTACAGGGGAATCCAAGTGAGCCCAGCAGACTCCCTGAGGGCAGGAGGTGGACCTGTTATTCTGGGATACCAAGGCTGCTAGAGTTTACAGGATAGGGTCATGGAAAGAAAGTTGCTCAGAAAGAATTAAGAAATCTTCAGGGACTCCCTGCTACCTGTCCAGCAGAGATCCTGTGAGGAAACTACCAGAGACCGGGGAGAACCATCAGAAAGGATGAGATCCAGGTTCCTGCCCAAGACTGAGAATAGCCTCCCACAACCCAGAATGAAAAAGCTCATAATTCACAGAGAACTGGGTAGAGTCCTCAAGGTATTTGCCGCAGTGGTAAGGAATAATTAGCCTAGACTAAATGCTGCTTTAGTCCCATCTAACAAATCATAAAAACAAGACACAAAAGAATCAAACTGTTTCTATGTAAGAGAATTGTGTTCCAGTACACAGCTTAAGAATATTTATAGACATACAAAAATTTCCAGCACTCAGTGAGGTAAAATTCAGAAGGACTTGCATCTATTCTGAGATTCTAACATTACCAGGCATGCAAAGAAGTAAGAAAACATGACTCATATTGAGGAGAAAAATCAACCAATCCCACCTGAACTAGAACTGACAAAGATATTAAAAATAGCAAACAAGAACATTAAAATATTTATTATAACTGAATTCCAGATATTCAAAAAGATAAGAAAATACAGGAAAGATAAAAAAAATATATGCAAATCAGACTTTACATTAAATAGGCTTAATGGCAGATGTTACAGGTGAAAAAAAATGATTAATAAATTCAAAGAGATAACAATAGAAATCTAAAATGAAACAGATAAATATCAAAAAACATCAAAAAAGCAAAAATAACCCGAGTAAGTTCTATGGCCACTTCAAGTATTATTATTATTATATATAATTATGTATTAATTAACAATAACATGATATTAATATAACAATATATTAAATATGTTACATAAGTATTTATATAATATATGATTACATATGTAATATAATATATAAGATTATACATAATATATTACTATTACATAATGGAAGGTGAAAACAAAAAATTGAAGAAATAATAACTGATTTTTTCAAATATGATAAAACTATCAAATCTCAGATCAAAGATCAATAAAAATTCCAAGCACAAGAAACACGAAGAAAACTGCACCAAAACATATTATAATTAAGTTGATCCAAACCAGTGATAAGAAAAAAATCTTAAACCAGAACAAAAAGACACATTATACAAAGAGGACAAAAGCAAGAATGCAGTGGATTTCTTGTTAGAAACTGGTAAGAAGACTAATAGCTCTCTGTATTAGTTCCTTCTCACATTGCTATAAATAACTACCTGAAACTGAGTAATTTATAAAGAAAAGAGGTTTAATTGGCTCACTGTTCAGCAGACTATACAGAAAGCATGGCTGAAGAGGCCTCAGGACACTTACAGTCATGGCAGAAGGTGAAGGGGAAGCAGGCATGTCTTGCTTCCTGCTGGATAGGAAGGAAGAGATAGAATGAGGACGTGCCACATACTTTTAAACAACCAGATCTCGTGAGAACTCACTCACTGTCAGGAGGGAATTCTGCTCTCATGATATACTCACTTTCCACCAGGCCACTCCTCCAACACTGGGATTACAACTGGACATACGATTTGGGCAGGGACACAAATCCAAACCACATCACTCTCCAAGTATTTTTATGCTCTTATTTTCTGAACCTATGAATAAATTATAGGTTCGGAAATTACAAGAGACCTTGCAGATGTGAGTAAGGTTAAAACCTTGTGATTAAGGAGCATAGCCTGGCTTATCCAGGTGGGCCCAGTATAATCACAAGTTCTTGCAAGTGGCTTATCCAGGAGAGCACAATATAACCACAAGTCCTTAAAAGCCGACAATCTTTGCTGACTAATCAGAGTGTGAAGCAAGAAGGACTTTACTCACCATTGCTGACTTTGAAGATGGGGGGACGAAGGCCACAAACTAAGGAATGCTGTGTCTTCTAGAAGCTCAGAGAACAGCCCTCACTTTACAGCTGGCAATAAAACAGCAACATTGATCCTACTACCAAAGAAGATGAATTCTAAAAACAACTCACCTGGGTGAGAAACTCTCTACTGTAGCCTCAAACAAGTATGGAATAATAAATTTGTATTGTTTTAAACCCTAAGTTTGCAATAATTTGTTATGGTAGCAATTAACTGATGCAGAAACAATGCAAGTGATGACACAAAGGAGAATTACCTTTTCAATGTAGAATTCAATATCCAATAGAAATGTCAGCTGCATTTTTGTTTAAGAAACTGAAAAATGTATTCTAAAATTTACATGAAAATTAAAAATAATCTAGAGTAGGCCAAGCATTTTGCAAAAGATGGAACAAAGATAAGCCAAGTACCCGATTTCAAGAATAATTACAAAACTACAGTTGTTAAAACAACATGGCATAGACATACATGTAGAGAAACTGATCAATTACATAAAATAGTCCAGAAATAGATCCACATATATCCAGACCACTAAGTTTTGACAAAGTTACAATGGGAATTTAGTGAAAAAAAAAAAAGATAATTTGGTTAAAAAGGATGCTGGAACAATTGGAAGTTCACATATAAAAAGAAAAGGAAAGGAAAACAAGGCTCAGCACATACTTCGCACCATATACAAAAGTTAACACAAAATACATGATAGGCCTAAAATTTAAGAGCTAAAACTCTAACAGTCTAGAAGAAAACATTGGACAAAATCTTTATGTCCTTAAGTTAAGCAAAGACTTCTTAGATATGACACCAAACACAATCCATAAAAGAAAAAAGCTGTTTAATTGAATTTCATCAAAATTACAAGTATCTGTTGCTTTAACTCCCCTACTAGGGAAATGAAAAGCCAACCCACAGATTAGGGAAAATGCTTTCAAAACATATATCTAATTTTAAAAACTTGTTTCCAGAAGATATACTCTATAAGTTCAATTATGAGAAAACAACCCAAAAAAGAGTTGAGAAAATATTAACAGACACCTCATTAAAGAAAACATGCAGGTGGCCAACAGGCACAAGAAATAATTTACAAGAGCATAAAGTGTTTTTAGGGGAATGCAAATTAAAACCACAATAGTGATACAGCATGTCAGCACATGCTATTAAAATGGCTAAATTTTGTTTTAAACTGACAGTACGAATTGCTGGTGAGAATGCGGAGCATCAGGATGCTTGTTGAAAGCAGCAAACTCTGTGGTAAAACATTGAAAACTGTCTACCTAATATTGGAAACAAGGTAAATTATGACTTCTATTCAAAATACTGGAAGTGCCAGCATTGTATAAGGCAAGAAAAAAGCATAAAAATTACAAAGTAAGAGATAAACTATTATTATTCACAGACATAATAACCTACTAAAAATAGCTTTAAAAAATCCTCTACAATCTATTATAATTGCTGGATAGAAGTCATTGTAAAAAATAATAATAATTTGTATTACTATACACCAATAACAAATTTTAAATTTTAAAACTGATACCATTTTAAAAAGTCCCAAAACTGTCAAATATAATTTAGTAAAAGATTTGAAAGATCTCTACATTAAGACTATGGAACATTATTGAGAGAACTTAAAGAAGACCAAAGTAAATGAAGTGATATGCTGTATTTATGGATAAAGGCTTGTTATTACAAAGATTTCAAATGTTTCCAAAATTGATCTAAAATGAAAATGCAATCCCAATCAAATTCTAAGCTTTTTTGTACTAATTTTCATAGCTTATAAAGTGGAAATGGAAATGCAAAACTCTGAATATATCCAGTATTGACTATATTCAATAATATTAAAGAAAAAGATATCATGACAAGCCTTAGTAATTAGAGCAGTATGATACTGACACAAGGATAGAAAATTTGACAAGTAGAACTAAAATCAGAGTTACATAAGAATGAGCCAAAATAAACAGTCATCTGATTTATGTTAAAGGTGATACTCTAAAGCAATAGGGAATCTTTTCTTACACCATACTCCACTCAGATTAAATTCAGATTGAATACAGGTAATCCATCAAAATGTAAAAGATCACAAGAAATTCAAAGGGCAACCCATAATGGAAGATCAAAAAAAGAGAAAGGGAGTGAGAAAAGCACTTACCACATATGCATACACTAAATAACATGTGTCCAAAATAAAGAATTCAAAAAGAAAAAGAAAGACAATCAAATATAAAAATAGGCAAACAGGTATTTCTCAAAAGAAAATACACACCATATTAAAAAGCTGCTGAACTTCATTAGTAATAAAGAAAATGCAAATTAAAATCACAAAAAATGCTGTTACACACACATCTACATATCGGAATAGTTAAAATAAAAATGATTGAGAATACCAAATATTTTCAATGATGTTAAACAACTAGAATTCTCAGACACTGTTAGAGTATTAATCAATAAAAACATTTTGAAAAATTATTTGCCACTTACTTATGAAACCTGAATGAACATGTATCTGTGACCAGAAATCTCATTCCTAGGTCTATTTCCAACAGAAATGCCTAATATGTATATTAGAAGACACATAAAAGAATGTTTTTAAAGACATTATTTTTAATAACCCCAAACTAGGAACTACACAAATGGTAATCAACCATTAATAATTGCAATATAGTCACAAAATGAAATATTATAGAGCAATGAAAATGGAGAGTCTACAACACATATAACAGTATGAATGATTATCATAACAAAAGCTTGTGAAAAGAAGCATATACAAAAAGTGCATGTGCTACAGTGCAATTTACAGAAAGTGCAAGAATAGCCAAAACTAATCTGTTCTGTTAAAAGTCAGCAAAGTAGTTACTCTTAAGAAACATAAGAAATTGCCTGAAAGCAAGCAGGAGAGGGGTTTCAAGGGTGCTGGCAATATTGAATTTCTTGATCTGAGTGCTGGTTGCCTGGACATGTTCATTTTGTAAAAATTTGACAAGCTGCATACTTAGGATACACAGATACATTTTTCTGAACATATGTATATGTTTAATATTTTTTTAAGTGGCAGAGGCCCAATTCCTTCTTCAGTTTGAGAGTTTAACTGTTCTGTTGTGCTGAAGTTTTCATTTTTCAAGTATAATGCAACAGATTTTGTCTTCCATGCTATATAGATAGGTGGGTCATTCTTGCAAAAAGCAATGTTTTCCCCATAATCTCCGTAACTAGATGATCTCATAATTCAGCAGGCAACATAGAAGATCCTGTCACTCTAATCTGGATATTTTTTAAAGTTTTATGGATAGTTTATTTTCTTGTTTTGGCTCTGCAAGAGCTTGCTGCCACACAGCTGTGCTAAACCAAAGAGAACGTGCCTTATCAGCTCTGTAAACACAGACAAAACCAACACAGTGGATGACCAGGTGTCATAGAGGGTGTTGTAAACAAGAAATTTAAATCTAAAACTATAAAATGATAAAATAGTGCTATACATGAAATTCTTCCTGTGGCTAATGAAGGGCAACAAAGAAAATGATATTGTTTTCAAACTTTTAACTAAGGCCATACATATTCATGCTAACATCTTGGATTCAGGTTGTGGTGGCGAGAAAGGATGTGAATTCTGAAGAGACATTCTGGTCCTTTGTTAATTCTCAAATGCCCTCATTGCCTTTCCCTGCCTGATCTCTTAGAAGAACTACTATGGTCACATCCACCTCACTGCCTCCCTAGACTCAAGTCTCATCTATCTTCTACTGAAGACGGAGAGCACTGAGAAGATACAGCAGATAAAGCAAGATCAATGTTTATAATTACATAGGGAAATGCCTGAAGGCAACTGAAACATATTACTATTTTAACTTTGGGGTTAGCATGTAGAATCATTTTAACTTTGTTTTTAAAATTTTGCTATTTCATTTGATGCTGCTATCATTTTTTTAGGCCTCTGTACTTGAAATTTTAATAACATATTAGACAAAATGTTATTTATAAATATGCTGTTTAAATTCCAACTACTGAACCTTTTTACAATAATTTATAGAAAATACATATTTAATCTGAGTACTTTCACATATTTTGCTACAGTTAGCATATGACGGTGAAGTCTGCATTATGGTATACCCAAATAATTTCTGGATTTTGAAATTAATTGGGTTGTTTTGTTCTTTAGTTCATAAACCATTTTTATGAATATTCTATTAACAATTGCAAAATTTGATCTTGTCCGTGGATAGCAGAATTTTGTGTTTCTATTATATGTGTGCATTTTTCTTTTGTAAAAAATTAAATAAGTCTTATTGCCTTTTTTGACTTTCTATCATAGAGATCTGTGCTAATGTCAATTATTGAAATGATGGTTTTGTTAATTTATCATTTTGATAGTAATAATTTTTGTTTTATAAGTTCATATATTATAATTTTACAGAGGCACCAGAATCTATTTCCAGCCACCAGAATCATGAACCAAAATACCTCTTTTTGTATATTACCAAGCCTCTTATAGCCTGTTATAGCAATGCTAAACAGAATAAACATAAGAAAAAGAAATTTGTACACAAAAGGAAACACCAAGGCTGGCTACACCCAGAGAAAGATCATGAGAAGACACACAAGAGGGCAGCTGTCTGCAAGCCAAAGAGCGAGGCCTTCTTAGAAACGACCCTGCTGACAACTGATCCCAGACTTCCAACCTCCAGAACTAAGAGAAAATAAATTTTTGTCGTTCAAGCAATCTAGTCTGTGGTATTTTGTTATAGCAGCCCTATCAAACTAACACACTGTCCATTTAAAAATAAAACAGGCCTGGCGCAGTGGCTCACACCTGTAATCCCAGCACTTTGGGAGGCCGAGGCAGGCAGATCATGAGATCAAGAGATTGAGACCATCCTGGCCAACATGGTGAAACCCCGTCTCTACTAAACAAATACAAAAATTAGCTAGGCGTGGTGGCACTTGCCTGTAGTCCCAGCTACTCGGGAGGCTGAGGCAGGAGAATCGCTTGAACCCGGGAAGC
>PVKP010054864.1:0-11283 GCA_004027715.1 Plecturocebus donacophilus
TAACTTTTGTATTTTTTAATAGAGACAGGGTTTTGCCATGTTGGCAAGGCTGGTCTGAAACTCCTGAGCTCAAGATCTGCCCGCTTCGGCCTCCCAAAGTGCTGGGATTACAGGCACCAGCCACCACGTCCGGCTGAGAGCATGTTTTCAATCTGCCATGGTAAAAAACAAGTTGCTAGTGAAGCCTTTGTGGAAAGGTGGCTTTCACCTGGACCCTAAATAAAATTTAGATCTGGGAATGTCTTTGTAAATAAGAGTCAAATACTGCTTGGACTCTTAATGGGAGCAGGGATTTTTTTGAGCCAAAAATCTTCCTTATGAGCACAACATTTCAACCTTGACTGCTGTTGGGGATTCAAATAGAGGGAATATGCCTGCTTGCCTTGGAAGCTGTACATGTGCACGCCTTTGATTGTCAGGGTCAGCCTGTGTTGACGGTCCTCAGTCCTGCAGGTGAACGTTTCTGTGCCCCATCCCCTTTTGACCTGTTGCCTTTGGAGATGAGTGAGAATCGGGCTCTGCCTCCCTTCTCCCTCCTCCACCTCCCCTCCTATTTGGGCTTCCTTGCTATCGTGCCTTTGTTCTTTTCCTTCGTTCCACTGGGCCCCCCTCACTCCCTGGGCCTCAGGACTCAGCCTCCCAACTCCAGATGGGCTCAAGCCTCCCGAAGACTGTGTGTGTCTCCTGTTTCAGGCCCCTTGGCTCACCCACAGGCCCACTGTGAGCACCTGGACTTTTCCTGTGAGGAGTGAGTGGAGAATGGGGAGAAGGGCTCGGGAAGAAATCCTTCTGCTCCCATTTGCCTCCCATCCTTGCCATTAGTTTAGGAACAAAGCTCTTTCTGACCTTTACAAAGGGCCTGGTTCAGGGCCTTTATGGTAAGAACTTTGAGGAAATGTCCTGTGTAGCAGGGTGAGGGCTGTGCTGGACAGCCTTTCTGTCCAAGATGGACATGGCTGGGTGCTGGGTGTTGTGCCAAACGTAGAGGGAGGCCAGCTTCTGAGGAGCAGAGGACTTCAGCCATTATGGTACGTCTAGGAACTCCACTGCTTTGAATGTTTAAGAATATGTGTTCCAGGCCGGGCACAGTGGCTCATGCCTATAATCCCAGCACTTTGGGAAACAGAGGCAACTGAATCATCCGAGGTCAGGAGTTCAAGACCAGCCTGGCCAACATGGTAAAACCTCATCTCTACTGAAAATACAAAAAATTAGCCGGGTGTGGTGGTGAGCACCTGTAATCCCAGCTATTCATGAGGTCGAGGCAGGAGAATTGCTTGAACCCAGGAGGCAGAGGTTGCAGTGAGCCGAGATTGCACCACCACACTCCAGCCTGGGCAACAAGAGTGAAACTCTGTCTCAAAAAGAAAAAAAAAAAAAAAGGATATGTATTCCAGGTGTCAAAAAAAATTCAAAACAGAACGTTTAGAACAAAACCCTCTTGTACAAAGGAGAATGGAGGACCAGGACATCAGGACAGGCTCAGACTACATCAAGGGTTTGCAAACTTTTTTTTTTTTTGTCATTGTTAAAGAGACAGAAGCTTGTTCTGTTGCCTAGGCCAGAGCTCAGCCATGCAGTCACAGATCACTGCAGTGTCAATTTGCTGGGCTCAAGTGATCCTCCCACCTCAGCTTCCTAAGAGTAGCTGGGACTATAGGCATGTGCCACCAAGCATGGCCACCATACGTAGCAAATTTCAAATTTTTTTTGTAGAGATAGGGGTATCACCCTGTTGCTCAGGCTGGTGTCAAGTGATCCACCCATCTCAGCCTCCCAAAGTGCTGAGATTACAGGTATAAGCCTCTGCACCTGGCCACAAACTTTTTTTTATAAGGGGCCGGGGAGTAAATATTTTCAGCTCTGTGGGCCAAGAACCAAAATCAAGGATATTATGTATATACTTACGTAATTGTTTAGAATGTAACCGTTTAAAAATAGGAAAATTGGCTGGGCGCGGTGGCTCACACCTGTAATCCCAGCACTTTGAGAGGCCAAGGTGGGTGAATCACTTGAGGTCAGGAGTTTGAGACCAGCCTGGCCAACATGCCAAAACTCTGTCTCTACTAAAAATTAAAAAATCAGCTGGGTGTGCTGGCGGGTGCCTGTAATCCCAGCTACCCAGGACGCTGAGGCAGGAGAATTACTTGAACCCAGGAGGCAGAGGTTGCAGTGAGCCAAGATCACGCCACCACACTCCAGCCTAGGCGACAGAGCAAAATTCTTTGTCTCAAAAAACAAAAACAAAAACAAAACAAAACAAAAAAATCGGAAAACCATCCTTAACTTGAAAGCCTCACCAGGCAGCAGGGCTGATCTGGTCCCAGATTCTGGTTTGCTGACCCCTAATGGCTTTCTCTGGATCTTCTAGAGAAGGGCTAAGATTGAGCCTGGCAGAAGTGGCAGGCTACTCCCTGCTTAGCCCCTCTCTAAAGATGAAAAGATCCCTTTGGGGAGAGCAGCCACAACCAGATGTATACCCTGTCCATATTTTGGTTTTTGTTCTCTGCAGGACGGATCAACCCAAAGGTCTGTTTCCCCCTCCCCTGCTTGCGACAGGTCTCTCCAAGAGGCATGCTCCTTTGGGGTAACCCAAAGGAGCCCCTAGCCTGCCCCAAGCCTGCCAAGCACCCAGTACTTGAGAAGCCAGGCCTGTTAGTACTGCCACCAGGTGAGTAGCCAGGTGAGCTATGAGAGGCATTCCAGGCTACTGCTTTCCAGTAGAACTTTCCGTGACAGTGGAAACATTCTAGAGTTGTGCCATCCAATACACAGCCCTTAGCTACACGTGCCTCTTGAGCACTTAAAATATGCAGAGTGGCCAGGCACAGTGGCTCACGCCTGTAATCCCAGCACTTTGGGAGGCTGGATCACAAAGTAAGGAGGTCACGAAGTCAGGAGATCAAGACCATACTGGCGAACATGGTGAAACCCCATCTCTACTAAAATTACAAAAGTTAGCTGGGTGTGGTGGTTTATGCCTGTAATCCCAGCTACTCAGGAGGCTGAGTCACGAGAATCGCTTGAACTAGGGAGGCAGAGTTGCAGTGAGCCAAGATTGTGCCACTGAACTCTAGCCTGGCGACAGAGCAAGACTCTACCTCAAAAAAAAAAAAAAAAAAATGTGGAGAGTACGACTGAATAACTGAATTTTTAATTTTAGTTAATTGAAATGACCATAGTCATGTGTAGTCAGTGGCTACCACTGCTGGACAGCACAGTTCTAGGCTGTTGGAGGTCTCAAGAAACTGTAGCAATGGGTAGGAATGGTGTGATGTTTTTAATCAAGAAATTCATTGCTTAGTTTTTTCCCTCCTCCTCCTTTCTATTTCAGAGTTACAAATGCACTTAAAAAAGTAAATATATCTCACAAATGGGTATGATTGTCAATTGCTATGAAGTAAAAGGTAACTATACAAAAAAGGACAAAACAGTGTTACTAAATTCCCGCCCAATAAGCTTAAGGGTTGCTCTTCCCTGGTTAAAAATGGGGATCCCTAAGGGTCAAGGAGGGTTCGTGGCAGACCAACTGCTAGAAACCCTCTCCTTGACTTGTTCAGAAGGACTGCAAGAGTTTGGCAAATTGAGCATTTTCTAATGAGGCTGAGTGTCTGGCTCATGGGCCTGTGAATCCCTAAGTCCTTTGAAGGTGTGGATGCCCCATATCTGCTGACTCAGGAAAGCACACAGTTCCTCCCTTGCCTGGGAGGATGACAGGGGTCTGATCTGCCATGTTTAAGGTACTGACCGATAGCCAGCTCTAGGTTGGAGCCTGCCTGGAAATCGAGGTTTTATTCTCTATCTTCCTTTCCAATACAGAGCTAGCCAGCTCTCATCTGCTCAGGTGCTGCCTTTTCTCCTGTGCAGCAAAGACGATGAGGCCCAGAGGCCTCCAAGCTGCTCCCAAGGTACAAGGGCAGACCTTCGGCTGGTCTTCCAGGGCAGTGGGTAAGAGCTGAGACTGCACTCTGGCTTGGGGTGGAAGGCAGCCAGGCAGGCATTGTGCTGATTTCTAGTGAACTATTTCTAGATACTCAGGCCTACTAAGCCTAGGTAAAGGTCTGCCCAGAGTTCCTCTTAGTTCACTCCAGTTCTCTTCTGAGATTTGAGGCTGAAGCCCCCCAGCTGTTAGGAAAGTAGGCCTTTGTCCCTTCTTTGTTCTTAAGGCACGTGACATTATTCACAACTCTTTTTTTTTTTTTTTTTTTGGGACAGAGTCTCACTCCAGGCTGGACTGCAATGGCAGGATCTCAGCTCACTGCAACCTCGACCCGACCTCCTGGGCTCAAGTAATTCTCCTGCCTCAGCCTCCCGAGTAGCTGGGATTATAGGTACCCGCCACCATCCGTGGCTAATTTTTTGTATTTTTAGTAGAGATGGAGTTTTACCATGTTAGCCAGGCTGGTCTCAAACTCCCGACCTCAGGTGATCTGCCCACCCTGGCCTTCCAAAGTGCTGGGATTACAGGAGTCAGCCACCACGCCTGGCCTGTTTACAATTCTTAAGGCCATTATGAAGTCTCAGTCCTTTATTGTTTAGTCAGACATGGCTTCTTTGAGATATATATTGCTATGAATTGTGGTATACAGATGTACATGTAAATGGTGACATGACATGGAACAAATGTAGGCCAGGGACCCCCCACCCTCCTGGGGACCCAGATCATCTAGTTCTGAAGAGCGTCTTCTGCAGCCTAGGGCAGCATATCACCCTTTGAGAAATTTGGAGAGCTTTCCTTACCCCAGGTTTCTGAGGATCCCCCTGGTTTCCGAGGACCCCCTCAGCCCCGAATTTTAGTACTAGTAATTGGAGGAAATGTGTTTAAAAAACAAAAATGGAAAGAAGACAATCCTGCACACGGTATATACCAGCAGGAGTTACACACATGGAGCTTTCACTGTGTGCCAGATATTGAGATAATTGCACGTGGCCCCCATCACAAGCCTGCGAGCTAGGTATTGCAGTCTTCTGGAGGAATCACCTAAGGCACAGAGGGTGTTAACCTGCCCAAGGTCACTCAGTAGTGCCTGGTGGGGCTGAGACTGCACACTGGCCCTTTGACCCCACGGCCTGGGCTCTCTACCACCACACAGTCCCAGTGGCACATATCGAATTGATGTTGCTTTCAAAGAAAATCTTATACTTTTGCTTGGATTTCAGTCACATCCACAACCCACCCCCTTTTTTTTTCTTTCTTTTCTTTTTTCTTTCTTTCTTCCTTTCCTTTCCTTTCCCCTTCACTTTCCCTTTCTCTCTCTCTTCCTTTCTTTTTTCCTTTCTCTCTTTCTTTCTTTCTTTTTTTTAGACAAGGTCTCATTCTGTCACCCAGGCTGGAGTGCAGTGGCTTGATTTTGATCTCAGTTCATTGCAACCTCCACCTTCTGGGCTCAAGTGATCCTCCCACCTCCATCACCCGAATAGCTGGAACTACAGGTGAGCGCCACCACACCTGGCTGATTTTTGTAGAGATGGGGTTTCACCATGTTGCCCAGGCTGGTCTCGAACCCCTAGGCTTAAGTGATCTGCCTGTCTCAGCCTCCCAAAGTGCTGGGATTACAGGCATGAGTCACCATGCCCGGCTAGCACAGCCCTCCTTTGACAAAAGGCCAGAAGTGTTTTCCTGTCACTCGCCTCTTCGATTCCTCACAGTGCAAGAGCTGTAGAAATTCACAGGGAAGTGGTGACGTTGTTAGTGCAGGACTGGGAGAAGCCACAGAAGCCTAATGGAAGAGCCAGCCTTGGAGGAAGTCAAGTATTTGGGCCCCTGGAGAGGAGAAGGCACCATGATCTCCTATTTAGAGAGGGACCTTCAGGTGACAAGGGTTTAGGACTCATTGAAGGGGGATGGGAGTAGGGTAGATATCCTATATTCTATGGCTGTTACTAGGATTACATGCGATTTTTTTTTTTTTTTTGAAACAGATTGTCGCTCTGTTGTTCAGGATGTAGTGCAGTGGCACAATCTTGTCTCACTGTAACCTCCGCCTTCCCAGGTTCAAGCAATTCTCCTGTCTTCACTCAGCCTCCTGAGTAGCTGGGACTACAGGCGCTCACCACCACCCCCAGCTAATTTTTGTATTTTTAGGAGAGACGTAGTTTCATCATGTTGGCCAGGCTGGTTGCGAACTCCTGACCTCAGGTGATCCACCCGCCTTGGCCTCTCAAAGTGTTGGGATTACAGTCATGACCACCGCGCCTGGCCTAAATGAGACCATATGAATGAAAATCTTTTCGGCTCTCCAAGAACTGCACAGATGTCTGTCTGTTGGTGCTTGGCTAATCCGATTCTGTCTGTAAAGGCTGGTTGGTGTGGCTGGGGGAACTGGCTTGGGCTGGTGGCTGGACATGAGCTGATGCTGCTGTTTCCGCTTCTTCGTAGTTGTTTTGCAGTTGGAGCCACAGGAGTGGGCAGCTCGGCCCGCTCCTTGCTGAACTATGGGAAGCTCCGCCAAGCCTGGAGAACAAGGTGGTTTCTGCCCAGATGGTGTCACCCTCCTTGAAGGCCCCTGCCTGGCCTGCAGCACTGATGTCCAGGCTATGGGTATACATGTGGCTTCCTTCTGTCTGATACATGGTCCCATGAACACTTTTTCATGTTTGGGGTCTGTGCCAAACTAGATATTTGTAAAAAGTCATTTTGTAGATGTTAGGCCTTGAAGTTGTTCAATTATGTGCATATTAAAATACAATAAAAACATCTAACTCTTACATACTGGTTGCCCTTGTTTAAAACCTTTTTATTTTAGAATAATTTTAGATTTACAGAAAATGTGCAGAGATAATACAGAGAGTTCCCTTCATCCAGCTTCCCCTGAATGCTGACATCTTATATAACCATGGTACATTTGTCAAAACTAGGAAATTAACATTAGTATAGCAATATTAACTGCACTATACATTTTATTTGTATTTTACCAATTTTTCCACTAATGTTTCTGTTTCAGGATTCTATTCTGGGTGCCACATAGATTTAGACCCCTTTTTATTTTATTGTGTTTCCAGTGTTTTTTTAACTTTTTTTTTTTTTTTGAGACAGTGTCACTTTTACCTAGGCTGAAGTGCAGTGGTATGATCCTGGCTCACTGCAGCCTCAGCCTCCTGGGCTCAAGTGATCCTCCCACCTCAGCACTCCCAAGTAGCTGGGACTACAGGCACATGCCACTATGCTCGCCTAGTTTTTGGTACATTTTTGCAGAGATGGGATTTTACCATGTTTCCCAGGCTGATCTCAAACTCCTGAGCTCAAGCAATCTGCTTGCCTTGGCCTCCTAAAGTGCATGAGCCACCGCGTCTGACTGCTTTTTCTTACTAAACTTTCTTTGTAAATTAGAGACAAGGTCTTCTTTATGTTGCTGAAGCTGGTCTTGAACTCCTGGGCTTAAGCCATCTTTCTTTCTCAGCCTCTCTAGTGGCTGGGACTATAGGTATACACCACCAAATCTGGCTTGAAACATTTTAAATATAAAGAAATTTTATTAATAGTACAATGAACACCTGCATATTTTGTATCTAGATTCAAAAGTTAACATTATGTATTTTTAAAAATGTATACATATGTCTGTGTAAATTTAACTTTTTCCTCCACCATGGAGGTAAGTTGCAGAGTTTATGACATCTCATTTTTAAACACCTTAGCATGCAACTCCTAAGAATGGGGACATTCTTCTATGTAATTATCTTATTATTAGCATACCTTAAAATTAATGACAATTTTATAATCTCTAATATCTAATTCTAATATTTGAATTTCCCCAGTTGTCCCAAGAATGCTTTTATGGCTTCTTTTTAAAACTAGCATTTAAGGCCGGGCGTGGTGGCTCATGCCTGTAATCCCAGCACTTTGGGAGGCCGAGGCGGGCGGATCACGAGGTCAAGAGATGGAGACCATCCTGGCCAACATAGTGGAACCCTGTCTCCACTAAAAATACAAAAATTAGCTGGGCATGGTGGCGCACGCCTGTAGTCCCAGCTACTTGGGAGGCTGAGGCAGGAGAATTGCTTGAACCCAGGAGGCAGAGGTTGCAGTGAGCTGAGGTCACACCACAGCGCTCCAGCCTGGCGCCTGGCAATGAAGAAAGACTCTGTCTCAAAAAAAAAAAAAAAAAAAAAAAAAACCTAGCATTTAATAAAGGTTTGTGCATTACATTTGTTTTTTCTATGTCTTCAGTTTCTTTTAATCTAAAACAGTCTTATTACCTGTCTTTTTGTTTTCTCATGATACTGACTTTGAGTCCACGCTGTTCCCTTGTTTCGTAGACTCTCCTGCATCTGTCATGTGTCTGATGGCTTCCTCCTGGTGTCACTTAACTGTTCCTTTGTTCCCTGTATTTTCTGTATCCCAGAAGTTCAACCTAGAGTCTTGGTTAGCCAGGCTGTACGTTTTTGGCAAGGGGGTTTCACAGATAGTGCTGCCTGTTTATAAGGCTTCACATTAAAACATACATGACGGTTATCCTGCTGGAAGGGCTCCTATGCTTAGTCATTTGGGTGAGGTGGTCACTGCCTGGCGCAGGTAGATTTTTTCCCTGGCATCAAACAAATACCCTGTTCCCCACCAACCATTCCCCACTCTGCTTTTTTTTTAAACAAGGTCTTACTCTTGTCACCCAGGCTGGAGTACAGTGGCATGATTTCAGCTCACTGCAATCTCTACTTCCTGGGCTCAGGTGATCCTCCTGCCTTAGCCTCCCGAGTGGCTGGGACTATAGGTACATGCCAACATGCCTAGCTAAGTTTTGTATTTTTTGTACAGACAGGGTTTCACCATGTTGCCCAGGCTGGTCTTGAACCCCTAGACGCAAGCTTTCCGCCCTCCTCGGCCTCCCAAAGTGGTGGGATTACAGGAGTGAGCCGCCGCTCCTAGCCCCTCGCCAGCTTTTACCTAATTGTGTCCATGGACTCTGACCTGACTCAGTTTTTACCTTGGACCTGCTCTCCCCCTGCTTTTGTTTGTTTGACTCTGTCACCCACGCTGGAGTGCAGTGGTGTGATTTTGACTCACTGCAACCTCTACCTCCCAGGTTCAGGCAATTCTTGTACCTCAGCCTCCCGAGTACCTGAGTAGCTGGGACCACAGGTGTTCGCCACCAGCCTGGCTAATTACTGCCCTCCCTTTTAATTGAGGAGCCCTTTTTTTTTTTTTTTTTGAGACAGAGTCTTGCCCTTGTTGCCCAGGCTGGAGTGCAATGGCATGATCTTGGCCCACTGCAACCTCTGCCTCCTGGGTTCAAACGATTCTTCTGCCTCAGCCTCCTGAATAACTGGGATTACAGGTGCCCGCCACCATGCCCAGCTAATTTTTGTCTTTTTAGTAGAGACACGGTTTCACCATACTGGCCAGGCTGGTCTCACACTCCTGACCTCAGGTGACCTGCTCAGCTTGGCCTCCCAGAGTGCTGGGATTATAGGCGTGAGCCACTGCACCCAGCCAGAGGTATGCTATTTTAAATGTTCAGAGTGAGGTTTGAAAATTCCACCCATATAACTTGCACTCAAAACAAGGTTAGATGTTTTCATCACTTCATAATGTCTTATTGTGTCCCTTTCCAGGCACACACCATCCCCTTCAAAGCTTTTCTGACTTCCATCACCTTGGTTTTGTCTGTTCTTATATTTTATGGAAGTGGAATCATGCCATATATATTTCGTTGGGACTAGCTTCTTTTGTTTAATAGAATGTTTTTGAGGTTCACCCATTTTTTTTTTTTTTAAGACAGAGTCTGGCTGTTGTCAGGTGCCAGGCTAGAGTGCAGTGGCATGATCTCAGCTCACTGCAACCTCTGCGTCCAGGGTTCAAGCAATTCTCCTGCCTCAGCCTCCCGAGTAGCTGGGACTACAGGCACGCGCCACCAAGCCCAGCTAATTTTTGTATTTTTTAGTAGAGACAGCGTTTCACCGTGGTGGCCAGGATGATCTCAATCTCTTGACCTTGTGATCCGCCCGCCTCGGCCTCCCAAAGTGCTGGGATTACAGGCATGAACCACTGTGCCCAGCCAGATCCTTCCTTTCTGTTGTTGAGCAGGAGGTTATTGTATGGTTGTGCCAACCTGTTTATCCTTTCTCCTGATGGCGGACTTCGGGGTTGTTTACACTTTTTGACTATTATAATTATGAACACTCTTGTACATGTCCTTTTGTGGAGATACATTGTCAGTTTGCTTGGTAAATACTGAGGAGCAGAATTGTTGGGTTGTAGGATGGGTCATTGCTTAGAGTAATGAGAGTCACTCAGCTAGTTCTACCATTTTCACTGCCACCAGTAACATCTGTGGCTCCATATCCTCACCAATTTCTGTGTTGTCAGTATTTGAGTTTAGCCTCTGAGTGGGGATGAGACATTTGTCATGGCTGTCATTTGCATTTCTCTGATGATTAATGATGCTGAGCATCTTTCTCATTTTCATTGTTTTTCTGTTTAGGGAATGGCTTGGGGAAGAATTACAAAGACGACTTTGTCAGTGCGTTAGTTTCCTAGGGCTGCCTAACCGAGTACTACGAATTGGGTGGCTTGAAACAATGGAAATGTATCGCCTCACAGTTCTGGAGGCTGGGCAGTCCAAGGTCAAGGCATGGGCCAGGCCATACTCCATCTGAAACTCATGGCAGAGAATCCGTCTGTGGCTTTTCCAGCTTCAGGTGTTGCCAGCAGTCCTTGGTGTTCCCAGGCTTGCAGAGGCACTGCTCCCATCTCTGCCTCCGTATCACACGGCTGTCCTCCTTGCGTGACCTCATGGCATCCTTCTTCCGTGCATGTGTCCTTGCTCACATTTCCCTCTGCTTTTTTTTTTTTCAAAGCATTTTAGGTTTTGGGGTACATGTGAAGAACATGCAAGATTGTTGCATAGGTACACACGTGGCAGTGTGATTTGCTGCCTTCCTCCCCATCACCTATATCTGGCATTTCTCCCCATGCTATCTCTCCCCAATTTCCCACCCCACTGCTGTCCCTCCCATATTTCCCCCTGAAAGACCCCAGTGTGTGATGCTCCCCTCCCTGTGTCCATGTGTTCTCATTGTTCAACACCCGCCTACGAGTGAGAACATGCGGTGTTTGATTTTGTGTTCTTGTGTCAGTTTGCTGAGAATGATGGTTTCCAGGTTCATCCATGTCCCTACAAAGGACACGAACTCATCGTTTTTGATGGCTGCATAATATTCCATGGTGTATATGTGCCACATTTTCCCTGTCCAGTCTATCATCGATGGGCATTTGGGTTGGTTCCAAGTCTTTGCTATTGTAAACAGTGCTGCAATGAACATTCGTGTGCATGTGTCCTTATAGTA
>PVKP010054865.1:0-11288 GCA_004027715.1 Plecturocebus donacophilus
ATAATTACATTGGAACAACAGGCATGGGCCAAAACTGTCCCAGTGAACCTGGATGTATGATGTCCCTATCTTATAGGAATAAGGTGATGAGTTGGTATATTAAAAAGCAGCGGTGTTTCTATAACACTCTTAAAATGTGACTGTTGTTTTGTAAATCATGACTATATCTCTATAAGTCTATTTTTTAAGTGACTGCAAAGAAATTAATTTCCTTTTTTAACTCTCAGATTATTTATTTCTACTTCTCAAAAAACTTCTGATGTATATAGCAAAGGAAAAAATAACCAAAGTCCTAATCATAAAAATATTGCTAGATTGTTTAAAATGTTTATTTTTGTATCTCATACTTGTAAAACCCCTGCAACCAGTACTCTCTTATTGTATTTCCAAAATAATCTCTCAGCAATCAGCCACATTTCTGTGAATGCACATTCAGTTGCAGGAAAGTGAGAAATAATACAAGTAATGGATTTAGAGGTGAACAAACTGCTCATCATTTTTGAAAAACTTTTTAAGACCGAGGTAAGGAAGACAGTGAGGGATAGAGGAAGAAAAGAAACAAAGTAAACAAAATTACCAGAGACAAGACTGTTTCAGGTCACCTTGTATTGAGAACTGGCTAACGGACAAGAGACAAAAGCTATAGGGAGCAATGTATTCTCCTCAGTAAAAAGAACCACAGCCACAAGCATGTCCCCAGCTTCTGGAAAGTGATTGAAGCAAAGTGCCAGCTTCAAACTTTCATGGTTTTATAAATAATTCTGAAAAATAAATGTACAACAAAATGTCCTGTCTAGGAACTGAAATACTGAAATGATAGGAAATGTCAAATGGGCACTCTGGGGCAGTTAAAATAAAAAGTGGCAAGGAAGGTAAGATATGGCCAAATAGGGTGTTATAAAAAGAGAGTCTCATGACCAAAAGTAAAAATGGAATAATGAAGGGTCTTTGTTAATAAGTTACTGGAGCCAAAATATTTCCCTAAACTGTAGGGCATTGCCTGTACTAGAGATAATATACAAAGGATTATCCTGTCTTGATATGATGGAAAGCTAAGGGTTCCATTAGCCCATGGCAGGGACTCCAGGAGAAGGCTCAGTAAGTCTGACCAGATCTCAAGAACAAAATGTGAAAGGTCAGAATTATTTTTGTGCACTAACAGACTAAAAAATAATATAACTCCATGTGAAAAATGGAAAAGATTGTGTTCAATTATTATAAAATCACAATAATGCAAAATATGAAATATTATCTCAGACACCAAATTCTGAATTATAGAAGAAAGTAAAGGTATTTACATACCTTCATAAATTTTTTAAAAATGTAAGAAAGTCAAGCAACATTTGAAAGAGATTCATTACTTAAAAATAGCTTTTGCTATATTATTCTTGCCTTCAATAAACAATACTAATAGTGTTTACATAGAATTCCATAATAAAGATAAGCAAAAAAAAATTAGATCATCCATATTCATAATACCTAGGGAGATCCTTAACTTTCTCTAAAGAGAAACCATACTTTTCCACATTTCATATGATCATAATAAGTCCTATAAATGATCTGTGCAATCATTAGTATGTTTTTCCTCTCCTCATGCCTCCTCTCCTCAGTCATCAGTATTTTTACCAAATGCTTACAGCTCTCGACGTTTTCCCAGCACGTGGCTTCTGCTTCATTAGCTTTTTCTCTGTGTAACAATGAAGAGCAGAGGCCCGTTCTAACCCCAGATTGGTACACTGAGTGAATAAGAAGTAATAAACTTGAGTTGTTTTAGCTGATGAAATTTGGGACACTGTTTGTTACTAGAGCATAATATAGCCTATTCTGATCTAGACATTATCCAAATCAATATAAATATATACATGGATAGGTAGACACAAGAGATGCTTGGTGACTGATTCAGTGTTACATAGCCACTCACTTAATCAACCCAACTACTGAAGTGCCGAAGTTTAAATTAAAACTCGGATTGACTACTCCTAGTCCACTGCTCCTTCCACTACATGAAATGTGATTTCTCATACTTATGTGCATTATGCTTTCCCTGGAAATGATCAGAAGATACAGAAACAAATTCCCCCCAACCTCCCCACCTCTGACAGATGGCACGTATATTTGAATAGACACTTCTTAATTCAATTTTGGTCTACTCTAATAATTCAATGACACTAATAGAATAAAAATTCTCAATATCAAATTTAAAAAAATTCATTAATAAGCCAAATTTTATGTAGCAGGAAATATACTTGTCCCATGTGTGTTCTTTAAATAGCAATTGTTTCCTTGCATTTGTTTTCATCTCTTTCTCTATATGTTTTTGTCAATTAACATAACAAGTATATGTTACTAAATTATTGTGTCACCACCCTCTAGAGATGAAAACTAATTAAAAGAGATGTGGTGTGTACTTGTAATTTTACTTTCTCCAAACACCTTTGCTTCCCAACTGTGACACTGAAATCAGTAGTATCATGCTGATGCTTTCTAAACATCACACTAACGAGCTTATAATTGGCCAAAAGATCAGAAAAAGTATAGGTCTGAAGGAAAAACAGCTAGAATTGGCTCACTACTAAGTAGACCAAAGGACAAGTATGTTTTAGATAGTGCTTTTCCTCCTTTGAGTGATTTGTATGTGGATTTACACAAAGAATAACCAACCACCACACTTACTTTGGATATATATTTGTGTGGCCACCAGATACTTCAGTCAATTCAATTCATCACATACTTATTAAATTGAAATCAATACCCAGAAACATGCCCACTGAAAAAAAGTATATAAAATTTATGAAATGTCTGAGGACATGAGTTCCTTCAAACAACCATACCACAATAACTTCTCACATATCTAGCAACTGACTGACAAGATCAAGCTTGTAGACTACCTTAAAAAAGTAAGAAGCAGAGGAAACAAGACAAAAATCTCTGAGAAGCCAGAAACGAGTTCCCATCCAGGGCTCCCAAGTTGAGCAAAACCATTTATAATTTTCAGTAAAGAGGGAGCTTTGCAAGAAAATCTGCCAGTGACAAAAATATAGTTCTTTCCAGTGGAAAGCTTCCACTCCTCTTCTTGTGACCTATTACATTCCATTATAACACAATCTAATCACAGCACTTCCTATTGCAGAGGTCACAAAACAATGACTTGCAGACTTGCCTCCCTCTTCTTTTTGTAAACGAAATATTACTGGAACACAGAAATGCTCTGCTACTGATGCATTGACTATGGTTGTTTTTGCATTTCCAAGGCAGAGTTGAGTAGGTGTACTAGAGACCGTATGGCCCACAAAACCAAAAATATTTGCTATCTGACCTTTGAGAGAAAAAAATTGCCAACTCCTGGCTTATTCTAAATTAATGGAAGTTTTAAATGTATGTAAAATATTTTTTCTGAGCAAAAATGCAATGTAAATATGAAGAAAGCAGCTTTATGTATTAAATCCCCTTAATTCAGGCAAGTTACACTTTAACAGAGGACCCTATCTTAAGTCTGGGTTTGTTGTTTTTGTTACTTATGAGATTTTCCAACACAAATAATAAATTGCTCCCAGAAGTCCAAGTTCAGGAATTCCTACAACAACAACAAAAAGCCAAGGATTTGAATAGACATTTCTCCAAAGAAGATATACAAATGGCCAAGAAATACATGAAAAGGGCTCAATGCCATGAATTATCAAAGAAATGCAAATCAAAACCACAATGAGATGTCACCCCATAGCTTTCAGGATGGCTACTATTAAATGAAAATAAAAACAAAGCAAAAAAAGAAGACAAGTGTTTGTGAGGATGTAGAGAAATTGGAATCTTAGCACACTATGGGTAGCAATGCAAAATGGTGTGGCTGCTATGAACAACAGCATGGAGATTCCTCAAAAAATTTAAAATAGAACTACCAAAATATGATCCAGCAATCCCACTTCTGGGTATTTATTCAAAAGAATTAAAATCGGAATCCTGAAGAAGTATTACCATGTCCATGTTTCTCATGGCATCACAATAACCAAGATGTGGAAATAACATAAGTGTTCATTGGCAGATGAATGGGTAGAGAAATTGTGATATGTACATACAATGGGATAATATTTAGCCTTCCAAGAGAAGGAAATTTTGCAATGCGTGACAACTTGATGAACCTTGAGAACATATGCCAAGTGGAATAAGCAATCATAGAAGGAAAAACATTGCCTGATTACACATATATGCAATATCTGAAATAGCCAAATTCATAGAATTGAAGAGTGGAATTGTGCTTTCTAGGGGCTTAAGTTATTAATCAATGGGCATAAAGTTTCAGCCTAGTAAGATTAGTAAGCTCTAGAGATCTGCTTTACAACATTGTACCTAGGGTCAGCAATAATATATTATACACTTAAAAATTTGTTAAGAGAGCAGATGTCATGTTAATTGTTCCTACTAAAAGAAAAGAAGTCCATGTTCAAAGATTTCTTTTGATTTTCTGCAGGAGTACAAGTCATAGTTGCATTCCACTACATCTCACTTTATAGTCCATCTCAAGTCATATCAACTTCTCATTAACCTCCTACTTGTTTCCCATCTCCATATTCTGAGGTTTTAGACCTGCTTTTCCTTATGGCAAAATGTTGTTATTCATCCATCCATCCTAATATGACTTCCTGCATACCGCAGACAAGAGTTAGCCTCACTGTATAAAGGGGTTCCTCCCAGTGATACTTTGGGATGTAGCTCAACTAGAGCTCATATGTTACATCATGGCTTTTGCCAACTTGATGTTTAAAAAATAAAAAATAACCAGCTAACAACTTCTTTCTCTTGCGTCAACTAAGCAATAGGCTCCTCTTCCAGATGCACTCTCTACTCTAATTCAATTTCTTTTTAACATAGCAAACAAAATTACCTTTTCAAAATGTAAATCAAATCATGTTACTCCTTTTGAGTAAAATCGTGAAAAGACTCCCTTTAATACTTGAAACTCAAGTTTTTAACTTTGGATTATTATACCCAACATATTCTGTTCCTCCCTCACTGTTCCATATTGACTCATAATTCTTCCTTCCCCATACTTCCCTTGAGAAACACTGGTCAATTTGACTTCATTGTCTACATCAAGCTCATTCCTGCTTTAGGCCTTTTGTAGTAGCTGTTTGCTTTGCTTAGAATATTCTCCCCTCTGAAAGTCGGTAGAATTTCTGACTCCTTCCTGCAATTCAAACTTAGTATAAATCCTAGTTCCTTCTCTGATCTTCTCTGGTCACTCAGCCTATAGTAAAACCCTAGGACTGTCTCAAACTGCCCAACATTAATTCCCTGCAGAGCTTTATCATTATATGACAATCTTGCTTTGTTTTGTTTTGTTTTGTTTTAATTATGATGTATTCTCTCTTACTAGAAATGAAAGGGCCATGAGCACCACGATCTTGTATCAAGAAAAGTGCCTGGCATATAGTAGATGTTCAGTGAATATTTGCTGAATAAGTATTCTGTTTTGCATTCCATGCTACAAAACTTACATGACATGCAGATATAGTAATTCTTTGTTTTCAAGGAATTTAGGGCTAATTGAGAAAATAAGACAAATAAATAGTGGTAAAATAATTAGGCAATCCATAATTCATTTTATTTATTTTTTTTGAGATGGAGTCTTGCTCTGTCACTCTGGTTGGACTGCAGTGGTATGATTTCGGCTCACTGCAACCTCCTCCTCCCAGGTTCCAGCAGTTCTCCTGTCTCAGCCTCCCGAGTAGCTGGGACTACAGGTGCATGCCACCACGCCCAGCTAATTTTTTGTATTTTTAGTAGAGATGGAATTTCACCATGTTGGCCAGGCTGGTCTCAAACTCCTGATCTCAGGTGATCCACCCACCTCTGCCTCCCAAAGTGCTGGGATTACTGTTATGAGCTGCCATGCCTGGGCCATAGTTAATTTATCAAGTGTTTAATCACTTCTTGACCTTCTGGCTAAGATCAAATGTGGTATCTGTTATTAGTTTAATATAAATTGTTTAGTATGTTCACGGTAAATCGTGCATGCAGATGCTGTAGTATGGGTACGATCTGACTAAAGTGAAGAACATCTCTGGTACATGAGATTGGGCAGGAAGAAATGTGGAGAATAGAGTTACCATCACTAACCATGTGGAAGAGCACTGGTCTACTAGGAATTACAGAAAAGCCTTATCATGAGAATCTACGTGAGGTGTTCAGAGACAAAAAGAACAAATCCTGTGGGGCTCGGTTTCTCCTGGGGCTGCTAATCCAGTATGCCACCCTATGTTCCCACAATGAGCTACCTAAAAACATTTTATGTCATACATGTTGAAACATAATCAGCCCTCTCTCCTCCTTATCCTCGGATGAGAGGGCAAGTTAAGCAATTTTCAAATGATGTACAAAAGCAGGAAGCAATGTTTTTTACTTGGGGGGATGCAGAATTGTACTAGTCTTTGCATCTGGGAAATGAAACATAAATCAGGCCTCTTCATATTTATTACACTTAAATTTCTAAACGTTATTACAAACCTGTTGATTAGATTGTTGCTGGCTTTAGGGGTTTTGTATTGAGGGGAGGGCTCAGTAAAGTAATTATTTCAGGGAAGTAGAGGCTCATGATATACAATACAGTCCTCAGGCTATTTTTGAGTGTTTATTTTAGATAACTTTGTTATTAGAAAAGGATTCTAAGATTTAAGGGCAAGTAAACGTGTAAGAATATGCACTTTGCTGGTGTAACAAGCCATTTTAATCACATTGTCTTTTAATCTTCCTTTCTGGGTGTTTATCAGCTCTGTTCTATGCCCACGTTACCCAAAGTGAATCATTTCTCCCTAATATGCTGGACATGCTAAGTTTTATCACCACTATTTAATAAACTTTTTCTTATAAACTTTTGAATTAATTGAAACTGTTGTCTAAATAACAGTGGAGGTTGCTGCTGTGTTTCAGCAGCCTCTTTGCTATTATTGACTATTTTTTTTTTTGGCTAGGTCACTATTTTCTGTACAATCAAGTCATGTGTAAACCTGATTTGGACTTAAGGCAAAATAACTACACTTTTTTTTTTCTGGCAGTCATTTTCATTTTTTCTCTTACAATTCAAAAAAGGAAGCATCCTTTACTTTCTTACCATCTGTTCTTTATGTTTTAGACTTCAGTAGTTTTCAGTTCATGAGTTGATTCCACAAATATTTCTGAATGCCTACCATGTGCCAGATATGCTAGGTAATGAGAATTTCATGACAAAGTTACAGAGTAGTTTTATCATAACTGTAACTGTCCCATTTGAGCTTATACTGTAGTAGAGGATAGAGAAGATACAAAATGAAATAAAAACGATGCCGAGAAAGAGAATAATAGAAAGTGAGCTGCTACCTATGTAATGGTAAAATGGCATCAAAATTAGACTTGAAGCTGTAGAATTGGGGTGAAAACGTTCTGGCAGAAGGCTAGCATCAGTGGAAATATGAGTTTCTTTAATGAGGCCAAATAGCTGGGGGTTAAATATATGGGTCATGGGACTGAACCTGCAGTTGACGTTTTTCATCTTTTTAATGTATGATTTATAATTTTGGTTTTTATTACAAGGATGAATGCAACTCAGATTAATAATAATGGAATGCTCATTCTTAGTCTCTTTTCTTTCCATCATACGGGTGGAAGCTGAAAAGAATATTTCATAAACAGTCATGTGAGTTCAATAGACTGGAAATTGTTATGGCTGAAGAATATGTGTAAACCTTACAGGACATCCCCTGCCCCACATAAGTGTCAAAATCAAATCTGTAACTCCAAAGATACTCTTGCTAAGAAAATAATAGATAGAGTTCCCAGTTTAGGAGATATATTACATTTCAAAATAATAGTACTGAATAAAAATTTGAATTTTATGAACATTCTGAAATATTGAAGGGGATATTTCCTAGGTTTTGATTAAGCATAAATATACCCAGTCTTGAAATAAATACTTAATTACCAGTGGAGAGTAAAAAGCAATTAGAGTTCTTTCCCAAATATCACTCATGAACTACTGACAAACGTGCTTTAATTCTCAAATGAAGAAACCTTTAATTATAATATGATGTGACGTGTTCATACTGAATGAAATTCAGTATATCCTGAAAACAAAAATTAAAAGCAACCATATTAAATGATTTATTGAGAAGACATCAGGTAACCGCAAGAGGGCTACAAAAGCTTTAAGAGATATGATGTATCATTCATACATAATGAGACTTTTGTAGATTATATTACTTAGTCCCATTATACTTCATGATTTGTCTGTGAATTAAATGGCCATTAATTATACCCTTCATACAGACAGAGAAATAAGGGTCCAAATCCTTAGATTTTATTCATTAGTAAAAGATAAATAGATTTGGATAATTATTTCTTGTTACAAAACTGAAGTCTGATGAAATATAACAACTCAATGTTTTAAAATACAAGAATTTGGTCCTAGAATTCATGGACATAGATTATTAGGTGGAGGCAAAAAACATCAAGCTGTGGCCTCAGAGCTGGGCCTTTGTGGTAGGGGCACAAAAACAGTGAAACAAATCATCATATGAGGTGCTGTGTGTTGCATGGGCACTTCCTCACCACGCAACTCATTGACTTTTCTGTATCTGATCTCAGTTGCTATCTTGATTAAGACAGAAGGGTAGACCATTTAAATCAGATGTATATTTCAGGGCATAATTTGTCATGATTAGTTGAATTGTCATAAAAAGTGAAAATTTTGACAAAATACACTCAGAACTGTTAGTTTTCTGCTTCTATCATACTAATTCCATCCTTGTTAACACCAGAAATGTAACGACTAAAAATATGTTTAAAGATATTTTAAGTTGATCATTAGCATACATAAACGTTAAGGTCATAAAAGAAAGATACGCTTAAGAGATCTTGACTGGGTGTGGTGGCTCACACCATAATCCCAGCACTTTAGGAGGCTGAGGCGTGTGGATCACCTGAGGTCAGGAATTTGAGACCAGCCTTGCCAACATGGTGAAACCCCCATCTCTACTAAAAATAGAAAAATTATCTGGGCATGGTGACGCGTGCCTGTAATCTCAGCTACCTGGGAGGCTGAGGCGGGAGAATTACTGGAACCCAGGAGGCAGAGGCTGTAGTGAGCTGAGCTGGCACCACTGCACTCCAGCCTGGGTGACTGAGCAAGACTGTCTCAAAAAAGAAAAAAAAAGAGAGATCTTAAAGACAATTTGTTACTATCTATCAACTTGACTAACTATAATTGATTTGGTTGAATAAAAGATAGGTCCTTGGTAATTAACAACATTGGACAGACAGTCATAACAAATTTCTGAAAGCTGATTCAGGTACCCTCTTAGGTCTAGGGAGCCATGTCAACTGTCAAATAATTTTCTCATTTAAGTCTCATGATAATCACATATGAAGAGACAGGATACATACTATTCTTTCCATATTTAGCTATATGATTACATGATCACTGTCGTGCTGTAGTTGTAAAACAGAGACTGACATGAGAGACAAGCAAAAGGAAAACAAAACATCAAAACATTTGCTACCACAGAAACAATGGAGAAGTCCACATTTTATATAATGACAAGAGACCTCTAGTGGGAGCTAGGAAGAAAGTAATGAAGGTGAGCAGGACTTTGCATTTAGTAAGCTTTTCTTATCTATTTATTTATTTTTTTGATACAGAGTCTCACTCTGTCGCCCAGGCTGGAGTGCAGTGGCATGATCTCGGCTCACTGCAACCTCCACCTCCCAGGTTCAAGCGATTCTCCTGCCTGTCTCCTGAGTAGCTGGGATTACAGGTGTGCACCACCACGCCTGGTTAACTTTTGTCTTTTTTAGTAGAGACGGGGTTTCACCACTTTGGTCAGGCTGGTCTCGAACTCCTGATCTCATAATCCGCCTGCCTCAACCTCCCAAAGTGCTGGGATTACAGGCGTGAGCCACCGCGCCCAGCTTTGTAAACTTTCTTAATAGCTTTCTAAAAGCCATCAGGTCTTGGGCAATATGCAAAGACATAGAACTACTTTTCAGTCTCACTTGATTGTGCATGGAGTTAAATACTTACATAAGCCCTGCTGCTCACAGCAGCTTGTTAGGATCATTTTTATATGTGGCAGGAATAATCACACTTGAACCAAAAGATTATGCAGGATATTTTAATTTAGGGTTAAAGCTGTTTTCAGAATTATATGAGCTATAGAGTATGAAGAAAATTACAAATAAATGTATGTCATTTGGAGATGCAGAGAACTAGTGGCGCCTTTGGGACATCACTATTAAAACCCAATTCAGAAAAATGGACAAGAATATTAGCTGGTGATATTTTTTTAATAAGTTCATGCTCTTAGTTCCAATAAATAAACTCTTAACACATTTTGTTTTTAATAGTATAGGGGAAATATTCCATGAAAATAAATGTTTTCTTTTATTTTGAGAATTGCTTCCTGTTAGTTTTTTGCATTTGCTGCTCTCTTAGGGCCAGTTTCAACATAAGTCATTGGTACAGAAGTAGTGCTTCTTTTGGGATTGCTTTAAATGGGTCCAGATGGTACTCTCAGTCAATAAGTGATATTACCAGCTTTCAACAAGAAATATTTTATTATCCTCCATTTCTTTCCAGTTTTAAGCAAGTAATACTTTGAGTTAACATCTGAATTCTACAAACTTCATTTTTTTCCTAAAAATATCATCTGGTGAATCATTAAAAATAGAATAGAAACACATTTTAAAGAGGTAGCATTTATAATCATGTTTTAATCAGAACCAACAATTTGCTCAATAACAGAACATGCAAATCCACTGGAGTGAATTTGGACCCAATAAATAATGATCTCTTTAAGTAGGTGGAATAGGGTCATCTTTTGGGTACCTCCAAAAGCAGGATCTTAACAAATTTTGAGAGGTCACATGTTTTAAAAAGAGAAAAACAATTTACAACTGAGACAAAAAGAGGGAAGGGAAAAAAATATAAGGAAGAAAAAAGTCTAAATAAACTAAATAGTTTTGGGTGCATAGTATCATATGAACATGGTTACAGAATTCATAAGTGCTAAAATATCTATAAAATTATTAATGTAAATGAAGGCACATGTAAAGATGTGCTTTAATAAATTATGCCAACACAGTCCTTAGATTAAGCTAAATACAAAATTAAGATGCCTAAAATGCTTAACTTTTCTCCATGTTTCTATACTAGAACTTCCTTCTCCAAATTAACTGATAACTACAGACAGAATAGTTAATCCAAGAAGAAAGTTATAATCTTAGATTTCCACGCCTCTTTTTTTTTTTTAATAAAAAGAATG
>PVKP010054866.1:0-11284 GCA_004027715.1 Plecturocebus donacophilus
TACAATCCTGAGCTGCTGCTACGCGGCCATCTTGGATCTCTCTCCGCCTGGTGATGAAATTTTTTTCTGTTTCTTAGTTTTCCTTTGGCGGATGCCCGTTCTCCACAGAACCGGACCTTCCCGAGTTCGCTGTGCTTGCTATGAAACTCTCAGTCCTCAGCACTTCCAATTGCTGTTTTCCTTGTGGGGATGGGACCAGCCGAGCCCGTCCGTCCCGTATACTCCGCACGGGGAAGCTCTGCGCTGGGGCGCCGGCAAAACAGCCGCGCCGGCCAAAAGAGTTGCGCTGGCGACCCATGTGTCTCCTCTGCCGGGAATCTACCGGTCTGTGGGCAACAAAAATTCGTCGGAAAGTGCGGCGTCCACTCGTTCTCTGCGCTTTCACTGGGAGCTACATTCCTGAGCTGTTGCTAATCGGCCGTCTTGGATCTCTCCTCATATTTTCCCATTTCTAAAGGTGACAAAAACAGAGAGATAGGGAAATCTGTTAAGTAATAAATAAGGACTATATTTGTTAAAATTATGAAACATTGTGTGGATTATGTCAAAGAATATCCAAAGAGATATGCCATATTTCAGGATTTAGGATTAAATATAAAGGGATGCCAAATCTTTATAAATTATAGTTTTAATGAAATGAGATCCAAAATTGAATTTTGTTAGAAAATTAACAAAAATATTTCAGCATTTTAGAAAAGGTAAGCATGAAAGAATTGCAAAGTTTTCTATTTGGTTTTCCTTTCTTCCTTCTTTCCTTCCTTCCTACCCTCCTTCCTTCCTTCCTACAAAAAGGCACTTTCATTTTTGGTTGAATGTGGAAACTCACAAAAGACTATCACATCCATCTTTAAAATGAGGCATTTATTGAGAATTATTTTGTGAATTGGAACATAATTAATCTTGACAAATATTCCACATGCACTTGAAAAGAATGTTTAGTCTTCAGTTAGATGTAATGTTCTAGAAGGGTAAAGCCGATCAAGTTTCTTGATAGTGTTGTTCAGATCTTCTGTATCTTCACTGCTGTTTGTCTACTTGTTCTAGCAATTACCACGAGAGAGTTCTTTATTCCATGTGTGTTGCTATAACAAATTGCCTTAGACTGGACAGTCTATAACCGATAGAAATTTATTTTCTCACAATTCTGGATGCTGAGAGGTTGAAGATAAACCTGTCTGCTGAGGTCTGCTCTCTGCTGTCAAGGTAGCCCCTTGTTGCAGCATCCTCCAGAGGAGACAAATGCTGTGTCCTCACATGGTAGAAGGTGAAAGGGTGAAAAGGATGAATAGCTCCCTCACACCTCTCTCGTAAGGTCCTTAATCTCACTCATGAGAGGTCTGCCATCATGACCTCCTAAAAGACCCACCTCTTAATAACGGCACACTGGCCATTAAGTTTCAACATACAGACTTCAGAGGGGATACATGAAGATCATGGCACAGGGGTATTTATTTATTTATTTATTTTATTGCATTTTAGGTTTTGGGGTACATGTGAAGAACACGTAAGATTGTTGCATAGGTACACACATGGCAGTGTGATTTGCTGCCTTTCTCCCCATCACCTATATCTGGCATTTCTCCCCATGCTATCTCTCCCCAACGCCCTACTCCCTGCTGTCCCTCCCCTAGTTCCCACCCATCCACCTGCAGACCTCAGTGTGTGATGCTCCCCTCCCTGTGTCCATGTGTTCTCATTGTTCAACACCCGCCTATGAGTGATACCATGCAGTGTTTGATTTTCTGTTCTTGTGTCAGTTTGCTGAGAACAATGAACCTGGCACAGGGGGTTTTAAATGTTTGCTATGCCTATCGCTTGCTTTAGTTCTGTTAATTTTACTTTATTTTTAGTCACAATTATTAGTCTTATACATCTTCAAGATTGTTAAGTATTTTTGATAAGTTGACTATTTTATCATTATAAAACATCCTTCTGTTTCTCTACTACTTGTCTTGATAATATGACCACTTTAATAATATAACCCATTCTGCTTTTTAAGGTCACAAATTATGTAGTATAGCTTTTTCTGTCTATTTACATTCAATCTATCTGTGCCTTTATGTTTAATGCTTTATCTTCTAGGTGTAACATTTAATTGTGCTTTTATTTATTCATTCCAACAATCTCCATCTTTTAATTAGTGTGTTTAGTCAAATTATGTTTAATATAATTATCAGTTTGGTTGGCTCTAAGTCTTGCATTTTGCTCTGTCTTGCATTGATCTCATTTACTTTTGGCCCTCTGTCCTTTTTCTGGTGTGTGTGTCTGTGTGTGTGTGTTAATTGACTATATCTTCAAGTATTTCATTTTAATCTCACAATTAGCTTTTAAAACGTTTGTTATGATGAATTATTCTTTTATATATCACGGGATTCTGTTTTAACATTTTGTTTGAAATTTTTGCATCTACGTTCAGGCTATATTAGCCTGTAATTGTCTTAATTGTTCTTGATGAAATACTGTATAAAGTTGCTCATAGTACTGTCTTATTATAAGAGATTACATATAAGAATATGTAACTGTATATTTTATATACAGAGAGAGAGACAGAGAGAGGGAGAGAGAGAGATCAGGTCTCACTCTAGCACCCAGGCTGGAGTGTAGTAGCCCAATTATAGCTCGCTGCAAGCTCAAACTCCTGGGCTCAAGCGATCCTCCAGCCTTGGCCTCCCAAGTAGCTAGGACTACAGGTACATGCCACCATGCCCTGCTAAATTATTTTTATGTATTTATTTATTTTAGTAGAGACAAGGTCTTGCTGTGTTTCCCAGGCTGGTCTCAAACTCCTGGGCTTAAGTAATTCTCCCACCTGGGCCTCCCAAAGTGCTGAAATTACAGGCATGAGCCACCACACTCAGGCTATATTTTGGATATCTGTCAGGACTGTAGCAATTTGCATTTTCTTTGACCGACATTAGTATATTACTGTAGCTAATTATTTTCTCTCAGTGATTTCTGCTGTTACTATAATTTATTGACTTCAATTTTCTTTTACTCTTAATTTTCTAGATTCTAGAGATGAAAACAAAACCATCTGTTTTTAGCCTTTCTTCTTTTATAAAAGATACATTCAAAGCCACACATTTCCTTCAAAGAATGGCTTCAATTGGATTATGTAAACTTTGATAGGTCATTTCTCCATTATAGGTTGAGTATCCCTAATCCAAAAATCTGAAATTTGAAATGCTCCAAAATCTGCAACTCTTTGAGTGCTGACATGATGCTCAAAGATATGCTCGTTGGCGCATTTTGAATTTCAAATTTTTTAATTAGAGATGTTTAATTAGTATAAATGCAAATATTCCAAAATTAAAAAAAAATTCCAAAGTCCAACTCTGGTCTCACACATTTCAGAGAAGGGATACTCAACCTGTATTATTTACTTAAAAATATTTTCATAATTCTTTTTGTTTCTTTTTTGACTTAGGAGTATTTAGAATTTTTTTGTCTTAGCAATTTGTTTATTTTTCTAGTTATCTTTTTATTATTGAACTTAACTTTATTCCTTTTTATTCAGAGAACATACTTGGAAAGTTTTGTTCATGTGTAACACTTGTGCAATATTCTTTTGGATTCACATATGATCAATTTTGGCAAAAATAGTCTATGTGCACTTGAAAAGAATACGAATTATTTTATTATTGAACACAACAAGTTTGTCAATTGTTTTTTCATATATTTTCCATCTATTGATTTTTGCTCTGTTTCAAGTATGAACTACTATGTATTTTACAATCTTTCATTATAATTGTAGATTTGTCTTATTTTTCCTTTTCTATGAATATTTGCTAGATTTTTTAGTTCATAAACTTTGGGATTACTATATCTTTCTATAGATTCGAGCATTTTTATCATTGTAAAATACACTCCACATTTCTTCTCTAATGCTGCTGCTTACCTTAAAGTCTGCTTTATATAATATTATTATAACTGCCAAATTTCTTTTGGATAATGTTTTCATGGCTTATTTTTCCATAATTTTACTTTAAAGCTTTCCCTTTTTATATTTAAATTTGGTTTCTTTTAAGCAGCATATTGTTAGAGTTTTAAATTCTTCCTTGTCAATATTAATCTTTTACTTTGAGTATTTACCTCATTTACATTTTATATAATTATATTCTCCATTTCTAGAAGTTTTGTCCCCAAATGTTCCCATTTCTTTCTGAAAATTTCTTACTGCTCTTCTGTGAAATTGCATCTTGTTTTTTGTAAACAGTGTATACATTAACTAATTTATCTATACATATTCTGATCTGTCAATTCCAATATGTGCAGTGCATGAGAATTTAAGTTTTCTACTTGCTTTTGGTTGGTCTGTTTTGTTTTGTTTGCTGACTATCATTTATAGTCTATTCCTATGCTTGATGTAACTTCATATTGAAATCATTGTGCCATTTTATTTGTGAGAGTCATGCCAGGATAAATGAGAGAAGGTTTTCCTTTTTCTAAAGCTTAGTTTATTTATTTTTAATGTAAAATGTAAAGACAGAAGTAGCCCCTCTTTTAAAGGATTGAAGGCTTGTGAAATTAAGATGAGAAAAATAGCCTTAAGGTACTTAACATAGTGCTAGGAATATAATAAAAGCTTAACAAATGTTAGATTTCACTTTTAATTCTTAGAGGAGTATGTTGATTTACTTGATTGCTTCCCACCTCCTTCATTAGAATGTACAATCCTGAAATCACACATGCTTTGAGATTCTGTCTACCACTATATTCCCTCAACGATTAAAAGAGAGCTTGTTTTATCTAGAGATTCAGTAAACCCTTGTTGGATAAATGAGTGGGTGCCAGCAAGCAGTAATGTGTTAAATGAGGAGATTAGTCCTGAGACCCTTTCATGTCAAGGGCAGTCAACATAATCTTCCGCATTCAAGGGTGTGATAACTATTAAGTATAAGACAATAGCAACAGATTTATGATATATTTGTGAAACTTGCCATACCCAGAGTTGAGCTTACATTTTAATTAAAAATTAAATTGATCATTTAGAGTATTTATCTACAATGGCTAAATTTGTTTTTCACTTCTATAGAGTATATTCCTTTACATATATAAATTGATTATAAACTACATAAATCATAATTTGGTATTTAAAAAGATAAAGTCAAATTTTTGTTTCTGTTATGCATTATGTTCCATAGGTATATGTTTGTCAGTCCTCCACAATTCAACTATTAAATGCAAAATAGTCTCAAGAGGACATGTAAAATCCATGAAACAGAAACTTTCATTTGCATCTTAACAAATTATAGATAAGCATTCAGTCTGGGCATACATTCTCTAGACTAGCTATATTTTGTAGAAATATTTGGAGAAGTCTTTATCAAGATATTTCTGATTCCATCACAAGCCATTACTGGGTCAATTTCAAGTCTTTATATAATGAATGAGAAGAAAGTCACAGTTCCATCAAACAGCCAATATAGGACTCATTCTGCAGCAGGTAATCTAAGACAGATGTAACAGAAGCAATATTAAGGATTAGCCAATATGCTAGGTGTAGTGGATGGCATCTTCATTTTTGTTATAATTAGTGAGTCAGTATTGGGGGTTTTAGGGAATGGATTTATTGTACTTATAAACTGCATTGACTGTTTCAAGCACAAGTTCTCTATGCTTGGCTTTATTCTAACTGGCTTAGCTATTTCTAGAATTTGTCTGATATGGTTACTAATTACAGACGGATTTATGCATATATTCTCTCCAGATATATATTTCTCTGGTAACCTAGTTGAATGTATTAGTTACTTTTGGTTAATTGTTAATCAATCAAGTATATGGTTTGCCACAAGCCTCAGCATTTTCTATTTCCTGAAGATAGCAAATTTTTCCAACACCATATTTCTCTGGATGAAGAGCAGAATAAACAGGATTCCTACCTTTCTGATGGGATGCTTACTTATTTCATGGTTATTTAGTTTTCCATACATTGCGAAGATGTTTAATGATCATAAAATGAAGAATGCCACAGTCTCACATTTCAACGTGAGTAGAAGTGAATACTTTATTAAACAGGTTTTGCTAAATCTGGGAGTCATTTTTTCCTTTGCACTATCCCTAATTACATGTGTTTTGTTAATCATTTCCCTTTGGAGACACAACAAGCAGACGCAATTGAATCTGACAGGATTCAGAGATGTCAACACAGAAGCTCATGTGAAGGCAATGAAAGTTTTGATATCTTTCATCGTCCTCTTTATCTTGTATTTTGTAGGTGTTATCGTAGAAATATCATTTTTTTCTGTGCCAGAAAACAAACTTCCGCTTATGTTTGGAATAACAACCGGTGTCATCTATCCTTGGGGTCATTCATTTATCTTAATTCTAGGAAACAGCAAACTAAAGAAAGCTTCTCTGAGGGCACTAAAGCAATTAAAGTGCTGTGAAAAACAGAAAAATCTCAGAGCCACATAGACATCTTCAGGACAAATGAATGTTCCATGAAAATAATCCAGTGAATAAATCCTTGAAGATATGTTTCATTGCACTGCATTCTCACCTTGTTTTTTTACCTGTATCATTAAAGATCACTGAAATCTTCCATAATTGTTTTGACTACGTTTCAGGGAATCTCAGTCTTTGAGGAGATTTTAATCTCACATGCAAATTCAGTGGCTTGGTCAGCTTCCCTACCCTGCAACTTCTTTCTACAAACTGCCCAGAGAAAAACATCAGCCTGGAGACTGTTCGCTGTAAAGATTACAACAGTGAGAAGAAGCTCCAAAACAAGACTTCTTGTTGTGCTTTACCTGACTTTTCGGAAGCAACGACACTCATTCTCCAAGACAACCCAAAGAAAAACAAGAAAGAAAGAAAGTTAGATCAGTCTTGACATTTATAACATGAAAGTGAGAACAGATGGAATGCTTCTTTTCAGTGTGCTATTTTAATTATTTAAAGGGTTATTTTTGTTTTCATTTTTTAATCTAACATTATTTTTTATTGGTGTATGTTTGGTGTGTAGCAAATAGTCATTGTAATAGATGTAGTTATGTGAAATATAGTCAGGGAAATAAGAGTCTAGCTGGGGGATATGAGATCAAAACACCGATGAAATAAATGTACTCTTTAAAATCAGTGACTTGAGATAAGGCAGGTTATGAACTAATTAAAGTTAAGTAAAGATTTTTCTAGAAGCATAAATCCAAAGGATGCAATATTCAGCACAGTCCCTGAATAAAGGACACAAGATGAACACAGGATAGAATCTGTGTGAAATATGAAATGTTCTGCCTTAAGGTTTCATACACACACACACACACACACACACACACACACACACACACATTCATATATACAGACTTGCACTCACAGACATGTTTCAAATTTTGAGTTTTAAAGTGGATCTTTATGTCCAACCCAGGTTATAAACTCAGCGACTTATTTCAGCAACTTCCAAAATAAGTTGATCTAATACTTATGGCCTGATAAGTGAAATATTTCCAAATATAAGGGCTTAATTAATTTTCTATGTCAGGTTTCCAAATCAATATTTTTATATTTTTAAACTATTGTGTTTAGAACGTACAGATAGTTAAAAGATAACAGAAAAAAATACCTAATGCCACTGCCTACTTCAAAATATATCAGGTTAACTTATTTGAAATTATACTGTATAAAGAACTATGCTCTCCATATAGATTATGTTGAATATGTAGAATTTATTCATTTTCTCAGGTTTTCAAAAATTATTTGTAATAATAATTTTAAGAGGTGCATTATAGCTCCCCTTACAAATATACAATAAAATACTTAATGTTTATCATATTGTTTACATTTAAGTTGTCTTTAGTTTTCCACTGTTAGAAATAAACAGAGTATTACAGAGCATGAATGCTATTCATTCATTCAATAAATATTTTTAATGCTAACTCTGCTGGGTATTGAGGATATAGTAGTGAACAAGATACCAATATAATAGATAATATATTCTAACAGAAAGCAAGTGACTAGCTAGCTAACTTAAACAATAAACTTACAATATTAGGAGAGAAAAACTATGGGATGCTAACCTGACCTGGTCTTGGGAATAGACAAGATGTCACTGAAGTTAAGATGGTTTAGTTTGAAATTTAAATAATATGTAGGAGTAAGGTGGACAAAGGAGGAGAAATTTGGGATGGGAAAACATCATGTCTAGGTCTTGAGACAAGAAGGAGTGGAGGGCACTCCAGAAACTAAAGGTTCAGTATGACTAGTATATAGACAGAACAGTATGAAAATTATTTTTAAGGAAAATTCCAATGGGGAGAAATTTGATAAATTCCTTTCAGAATTGAAAAATTGCCCTGTAGAAATACTAAACCCATATTTTAATAGTGAGAAAATATTCCTCTTGTTCCAATCTCAAAATTAAGAAGGTTACTATTTTTAATGTCATTGCCTTGATTACAAAAATATCTTTACTTCTCATATATTTGCTTACTAGTGAAGTCAAGCATTATTACAGGATTGACCAATAGCATATACTTTTTGGGAATTGTTCATCTGTTTATTCTTACTTTTTCATGTCTGATAGTTTTTCTTACCAATTTTGTAACTACTTTATATAATAACTCTATGCTATATATGTGTTATGATTTTTCTTAATTTGATGTTTAGTAAGTAACTCAGTTTATAATATTTGGGAAAATACGTGGGTAATTTACATGATCTCATATTAATTTATGTTTTCTTCTGCTCTTTTTGCCAATATTCACTTAATTGATACCTGTTCCTTTTATCGAAAACTCCATTTTGTACTATAACATACAGTTTCATTGCATCTAAAATTAGAAAACACAAAAAGGTATAAAGAAGAATTTGATTATGCACATTTGCAGTACTCAACTAACCATTGTTAATGTGTTTTTACATACATTGTAAGATAGATCTCAAGATAGATAACAGCTAGATAGATAATAATCATGTTACTTTTAAAAATCTGTTTTGATGAGATTTGTATATAAACTGGATGGATAGGTTCTTTATCTGTGGGTATTGGGATTATACATAGTTTTTATTTTCTTATAGTATGATGTAATTTTCTATGCAATAATTTATGTCGTAAGAAAAATATAATTAAAGATGAGGCATGTGAAAAAAAAAATCTGTTTAGTAATACTTGCTTTGGGAAACAAGAAAAAGAGAAAGAACCTTCCCTCGCATTTGCACAGACTGTATAAGCGCTAATTCTGATGTCTGCTGCCTTTGTAGGTCTGCTGTTTGTACTTACTTTCAATTATGTTGACCTGGACCTCACATTTTATGATTTTATTTTGAACTCAGTTTTATTAGAATATTATCTGTGGGAATTCTTTGAGGTCAGATTTACAGCATAGTCTGCCAGAAAGAGTTTGACTTTGTGAGAGCTGACTGGGGTGACTTCCAGTCTCAACTTCTTTAAGCTAAACTTTTCAGTTTGTAATGTCTTAGACTGTATAAAATTTAACTTCTAGTCCCAAATATACATGAGTAAAAGGCTATTATTACAAATTCTTAGAGCAACAAATCTTTACATTCCCCTTTCATTTCAGTGCCCTGGCTGAGTGGTAAGAACTTCTACTTTAACCTTTTGCTGGACATATATTATTTTCTCACTTGCCTACTAAGGTTTTGCCTTTCAGGGATCTTGGTAATTTTGGAGAGGTCCAAGCCAGGTATATTATCCTAAATGCATATAGTCTTTTAAAACATAAACACTGGTTTATGAATGGGTGAAGAAAATGTGATGTATGTATGCAGTGGAATACTATTTAGCCGTAACAATTTTCTTAAAAGAATGAAATGTCATTTGCAACAACGTGGATGAAACGGGAAGACATTATGGTACATGAAATAAGCCAGAAACAAAAAGTTAAGCACCATATATTCTCACTCACATAAGAAAACTAAAAAAAGAAGATCTGGTGGAAGTAAAAAAGAACAGAGTATATGAGAAGCTGGGAAGCCTAGGGGTTTATAAAAATATACAAAATACAACTAGATAGGAGGAATAAATTCTAGTGTTTTATAGGACTATAGAATGACTATAGCTAATAATAATAAATCGTTTTAAATATGAGGAAGGAGGATTTTAATATTCCCAACAAAGAAATGATAAACGTTTGAGATGACAGATCTTCTAATTAACCTACCTAATCACTAAACATTATATGTTTCAAAACATCACTATGATGTACCTGACAAATGTGTACAGTTATTATCATATAATGTAAAAAAACAGCCTGTTGCATAGGAAGAGTGATGCCATCCTGAAGCAAAACTACCATGATGACTGATGTTTAACTCTTGCATACCAAAGTGTTCTGCAGCAAGTTCTTTAAACAATGCCTGTGACATAGACAGCCCATCATAAAGATGTTTATCTAACCTTCTTAAGGGTCACAAGTTTTAGCAAGTGAGTCTGAGGTATGAACTGCTGCACATGTTTATCCAAAAAGCTTAACATATAAAGGATATTTTCTGGAGAATGCATGTGGGGATCCAATGTCTTGTGGGTATCCAAGACATTGCCTCTGTTTGTAAGTTTCTATTAAATATTTCTTTCTTTAAAAATATATTTATATATTTATTTATACATATATAAAATAAATATAAATATGTATATACAAATCTTTTGCAGCAACTTGGATAGACCTGGAGGCCATTATTCTAAGTGAAGTAACACAGGAGTGGAAAACCAAAAACAGTATGTCCTCCCTTATAAGTGGGAGCTAAGCTGTGAGTGTGCAAAGATGCACAGAGTGATATTGTGGACTTTAGAGCCTCAAAGGGGAGGTTGGAAGGGTGGATAGGGATAACAAAAAAACACTACATATTAGGCACAATTATACTACTTAGGTGTAGGTGCACTAAAATCTCAGAATTCACCACTAAATAATTCATCTACTTAACAAAAAACACTTGTACCCCAAAGGTTGTTGAAGTAAAAATTATAAATAAATGGATATTTCTTTCTGATAAACTGGATTTGTGAGCCTCTTTCTTTGGCTTCTCAGCTCCCTTAGCCTTTAGGGGTAGCTTTGCATATATCTTCTCACTACAGAACATAAATTTTAAAAAATAACAAAATAAAAAATAGTTAAACACTGGTTTAAAGGTGAATGACAATATCCTCTCCTAGATAACCACCTCTATCTAACACCAAGATAGTTAAGTTAGGGACTAACTCTATCTTTAGCACTGTTTCCTCTCATGATTTGCACTTTTCCACTATTTTTGGCATCTGAGGATTTAGAGGATTTCTTTATTTTAACTCCCTTGACAGCTGGACCATGTACTTTTAAAAATATTTCTGAAG
>PVKP010054867.1:0-11283 GCA_004027715.1 Plecturocebus donacophilus
GCAAAAGAAACTATCATTAGAGTGAACCAGCAACCAACAGAATGGAAAAATATTTTTGCAATCTACCCATCTGACAAAGGGCTACTATCTAGAATCTACAAAGAACTTAAACAAATTTACAAGAAAAAAAAAACAAACAAACCCATCAAAAAGTGGGCAAAGGATATGAACAGACACTTCTCAAAAGAAGACATTTATGCAGCCAACAAACATATGAAAAAAAACTCATCATCACTGGTCATTAGAGAAATGCAAATCAAAATTACATTGAGATACCATCTCATGCCAGTTAGAATGGCTATCATTAAAAAATCAGGAGACAACAGATGCTGGAGAGGATGTGGAGAAATAGGAATGCTTTTATACTGTTGGTGGGACTGTAAATTAATTCAGCCATTGTGTGGAAGACAGTGTGGTGATTCCTCAAGGATCTAGAAATAGAAATATCATTTGACTCAGCAATCTCATTACTGGGTATATACCCAAAGGATTATAAATCATTGTATTATAAAGACACATCACATATATGTTTATTGTGGCACTGTTCAAAATAGCAAAGATTTGGAACCAACCCAAATGTCCATCAATGATAGACTGAATAAAGAACATATGGCACATACACACCATGGAATACTATGCAGCCATGAAAAGTATGAGTTCATGTCCTTTGCAGGGACATGGATAAAGCTGGAAACCATCATTCTCAGCACACTGACACAAGAACAGAAAACCAAACACTGCATGTTCTCACTCATAAGTGGGTGTTGAACAATGAGAACACATGGACACAGGGAGAAGAAAATCACACACTGGGGCCTGTTGATGAGTGTGGGCTAGGGGAGGGATGGCTGGGGGTGGGGGGATTTGGGAGGGATAGCACTAGGAGAAATACCTAATGTAGTTGATGGGGTGATGGATTCAGCAAACTACCATGGCACGTGTATGCCTACGTAACAAATCTGCACATTCTGCACATGTACCCCAGAACTTAAAGTATAATAAATAAAAACAGTAATTTTTTTCAAAGTCACATATGAACACATATTGAAAAATAAAATAATAATAAAAGCTAATTTATAATGGAAACCAACAATCTATTGCCACTCCCTTTCCCCATTCTAAGTCCTACTTCTGGAGAGAACCACTTTATCTGTTTCTGCTTTAATTTTTTTCCTGATGCTTACTTACATGTGCCTAAACAATATGCCTAGATTGCTCACTTTTATGTCCTCTTTTATTCATTCTAGAAACAAGTGCTTATTGTATACCAGAACTTATCTAGGAACATGAATTAAGAAGTGTTTAAGGCCGGGCGCAGTGGCTCACACCTGTAAGCACTTTGGGAGGCCAAGGCGGCCGGATCACAAGGTCAGGAGTTTGAGACCAGCCTGGCCAACATGGTGAAACCCTGTCTCTTCTAAAAATAGAAAAAATTAGCTGGGTGTAGGGGCACACACCTGTAATCCAAGCTACTCAGAGGGCTGAGACAGGAGAATCACTTGAACCTAAGAGACAGAGGCTGCAGTAAGCTAAGATCACGCCATTGCACTCCGGCCTGGGCAACAGGGAAAGACTCTGTCTCGAGAAAAAAAAAGTATCTATTTGACCAATTATTACAATTGTATTATCATTTTTTATCTACTGATGAATGTATTCTCTTTGTTACTACAGATTACAAAATTATATCCTTTTCGGTTCAGTATATACATATATATATATGTGTATATATACACATACACATACATATATATGTATGTATATGTGTACATATATATGTCTGTATATACATGTATATATTGTCTCTGAGGAAAGAGAGACAATATATATGTACATATATACATATATAGATACACATGCATATATGTATGTATGTATGTATGCATATACGCACAATTTTATGGGACTCTGAGGAAGGAAAGGCAATAAGCCTTGTGTCCAGTCCACCACCATCTCCAACAGAAACATTCTCTTCTCTTTATGGAAACTCTCTGAATGTGGATGGACCTGGTAAGAGTTGAGCTCCCATTCACACACAAGAACCAGAGTCAAGTTGCCTCTGTGACGTTAGAGGAAACATAGGTGGTAGAAAAGCATGGGGCTGGGATTTGGAAACTTACATCACATCCATAATCAGGTCAATAATCACAGTGTTCACAGTGCTTGGCAAATTAGAGTGAGCTAATGTCATTATTTATTTTTACATTTAATGTAGTTAACCATTATTTAGTTCATTCTGCTTGCCAAACACTGTGGATGCTGTTAACTTTCTCATTTAAAAAGTAATAACTAATATTATCCCACTTTTCATGTGAAAGAACTAAGGTCTAAACAAGTGATATATTTTTTCCAAGGTTTTATGACAAAACAGGGATTTAAACCTAAGCCTAATTCTTGAGCCCAGCGTTATCTCATAATCTCATTTTAGTTAAGTCAATTCTATAAACATTTGTTGAAGTTGTACTATATGCCAGTATCAGACACCTATGGGAACTCTGTTTACAACCTGTTGGCCTCACCTCTGATTCCAACCATGTCTGGATAGAGATTTCCAGGTGGGCTTTGATTCCTGATTCCTGATGTGATAACAGCTTCTCCTTTTAATCATGTGCCATGCTTTCTCTGCTACTGGATACCACCAGGAGCTGTTCTTGCTCTTGTGAAGCTAGGAAGACTTCAGGAGGAGATAATACCTGAAGCTGTGATGTGCCTGGGAGTTACCATCCAGGACCACCCTCAGGAGCTGGTTGATAAATAGTGGACAATTCTACAAAGCATTCTGTAGGTTTCTCAGATCTCAGGGGTCTCAGGTCTCCATTGTCCATAGTAGCAACCTCTCAATCACAGTTTTATATTGACTTTTCCTCCATCTCTACCCTCATTCTACAGTCTTCACTATTCTCAGCCCCTCATCTCTGCTCCCTGGGATCATCAACCAAATAAGTCACCTGTATCCATGCTCTTGTCTCAGGATTGCTTCCAAAGAAGCCTGAGTCAAGATGTACGGTAAGGGGTAACCCAAGGTATTTTGCTAAGTGCTAAGGTAGAGAGTAATGTGGAAACCCAGAATGAGGGGCATTTAGGCAAATGACAATAGAGAATTGTGGAGAACATGATACCTGAAGAAAATATATAGTTCCATATTTATCCTTTAAGTAGAACACAGTGAGCAAAACAGAGCAAACGGATGTTCAATCATCCACTTATTCTTTCAGTAATTAGTTACTGGATGACATGCTTGCTTAAGGATTAAAGCATTAAAACAAAACAAAAAACCTGCTCTCTTGGGGCTCATAGGAAAAGACAAACAAAAGTGGACAAGTGCTATAAAAAAAAAGAAATCAGAATAAAAGGACAGAGAAGGATGAAGATGCTATCTTAGAGAGGCCAGTCCAAGAAAGCATTGCAAAAATAAAGGTATATTTGATCTAAGAACTGGGCTAAGTGGGTTCCCTAGCAAGTATCTGGAACAAGAGCATTATAGGCATACATGAACATGGGAGGTGAGTTTAGCAAACAGAAAGGAGGCAGGGAATTAGAGGTAGAGCAGGTGAACGGAGAGTGGGCCAGGACTCCGCTGGGTCTTGTCTTGCAGGCAGATGAAGACCATGGCCATGCTGAGGGCTTGAACCTTACATATATCACTTTTTCTGGGATGTAGTTCCCTCATAAAACAAGGAAGTTATAAATTCACAAGGTCCTTTATAATCCTAGCATCCCATATGGGAGCTTGGGGAAGAAAGCTTGCAGTCAAGCAAGGTATGAAGACACTGTGTTTTCCTTCTAACTTTAACACCCTATTTCCTAAGTACAAGTAAAGCTAAAGTGTCACTTACTCTGGTATGGTTTTAAGTCTAGGAGAAACTCTGGGCAGGAACCTCAATGCATGGTGCTTCATAGCAGTTTGTCTACTGTGGCTCTAAGTGGAGGCTTGAACCTCTCTCTCCTCCTTTCACGTATCTAATCACAAGCTGAGTGAGGGCAGCAAGAGCAGTTTCTCAACTCACCCCAAGCCCTGAGTTTGAAGAAACAAGTTCCCCCTACTGCACAGAGCCCAGAACCCACCTCTGACATTTGGTATCCATGAGGAGTGGGAGAGAGGCTACGGGAACACCCAACAGCCAGCTCCTGCGAGTAAATTGATCTCCACTTGTGTTCTGTGGCAGAACCTCTCTGGAAAGATTCTGATTGGTATTATAATGCTCTCTTCATTAAATAACAAGAGCAAAATAAGGGATACACTTCTTTTCAAGTTAGGAAGGGGAAATTGAATGAAGGTCAGTTTGGCAAAAAAGAAATAAGCTAAACTTTTAATAAGATTTGGGCTTGACTCCTGTTTTCACACTTTCTAGCTATACCTTAGAGACATTACAAACTCTTGTTTCATAATCTTTTAAGCTTTAGCTAATATTTACCCTATATGACTATTGCTAGTATCCAAATAAATGCATATTAAAAGGCTGGTCCTAAACAAATGGTAGATTCTGCTATTACTATCATCAGTAATGGAAATTATTAGTATCTCATTGATAAAGAAGAAATTTCAGATCCTTAGAAAAATCTCTTTGAGCTCTGCCTGCCTATAATGACATCACATATGAGATTCTAGGGTCTCTACCATAGATGAATATTCTTTTTCCTTTGGCTTGAAGTTTTAAACTGCTTACAACATGTGAAATTCAAAGCTGCAGGCATACAACTGCCAGAACTGTTAGGAAGATTAACAACAGGTATTTGAAAAGAAAACAGTAGGCAGTTAAGAAACTGTTCTTGGAGTATGATTTATGAAGGTTTCCATGACAAGCCCATGGTTTTGATGAGAAAATAGTACACATTTCATGAAACTCAACTACATGAGTGTTTTAATAAACAAGTTGCTTTTGACCAATAGTTGCTATTCATAGACTAAAGCATCCTTGAGAATAGTCAAAGAGAAATACTAGAGTGATGTAGAGGCAGCCCCAAGGTACACTGTGACAAAATAAGCTTTTTGTGTTCCCCATTTTATATGTCACCTAAACCACAGGTAACTCCTTCATTAATATATACAGAGGTATCAATTTATCAGCCTCAAGCCATGCCTTCCAGAAAGTACCCAGTTATTTTATTAAGTATAGCTATTAAATACTTGATATATTAAAAATTAAAAAGTCATAAGACTGTATTTAGAATATTAAGGCATAAGAAAAGAAATGGTTTAGAGTTATAGTTTACCACTGTGGTCTAAGAATTATCCAGTCATTAAAAGGAGTAGGTCCACAGAACTGTTGCTAGAATATATTTGATATGACAATGATCTAGTGCCACTTAGGAGGTAATATACACATAAATATGTAATTTGCACAGTACTTGTTTCTGGTGATAATTTTTTACAATTACTTCACTCTTCTATTTTCTACTTTATTTGATTTGAGCTCTGTTTTTCTTTCCTGAGAGGCTTTAGGATAATCAGCCACTTTGAACCAGTCTTTGCATAGGGTGTTGTGGTAAAGAATTTATCTCTTACTCTTATCAACCAAAAGGCACAAAATACTCATCAGGAACTACCCAGCCTTGGCTTCAACTGTCCTCTGCTTTCGCCATATTATTCATCTGCTGTCTTCCACTCCAATGAGGCAGTTACAGCCTAAACCAGGTGCACCTGCCAGAATAACTTGATTGGGAAGACTATATCTAAACAAGGATCAGTTATTAAGTTTCATCAAGCCATGTTTTTGCTCTATTTCACAGAAACAGCAGGTGAGTTAGACTGGTTGCTTGCTAAAGAAAAACACATGTAGAAGGCTTAAACCACAAGCAAGCATAGATATAGAAGTGTCGGTGGTGATAGAAATCTAACCCGTAGGACATTTCTGCAGCTATAATCTAAATGATTGAAATGAACATTACTATTTTAGGTTTAACTCAGAGGACTTTGTGCCTCAAGGGGTACTTTTGAATTCCCAAGACAGTATCCAGTACCACTGAAAAATGTCTCTACACATTACGTAGCTACATGGAATCCGATGAAAATATTTAGAACATACGTCTTCAGCAATGGCTTCTCGGCTGCTGCAAATATATCAAAATGACTATGCTTGGGCAAAATGGGAGAAAGGAAGGGAAGTGACAGTTTTAAGAAGATTAAAAAACCAACCAACTTTTAGGAAGATTAAAAAAGAGAGAGCCAGGAGGATCATTTATAAAAAGAAGGATGTAAATTCTTTACAGCCTGATTGGTTTTCCCTGGAATTTAGTTGCTTTAATGAAACTGTTATTCCTGAAGGACCGAAATCCTTTTTTTTTTTAAGGTGAATACAGCAGGCTGAGGGTTGACATATTGTGAGTCTCTGACCTCAGGAGACTATCTCTGAAGACCTAATTAGGTTACAAACATGTGAAAATGAATTTAGCATCCCTTGTGCAGGGGTTCTAAAGGGATTTCAGAATGCCGGATAGTCAATACTTCCCCAAATGTCCCCTTTGCAAACTCTACATATCATAATGTTTCTGCCTTTCATACAACAACTAAGTTATCCTCAAAGAGTCATTTTAACTGGGTGACCTTTTCTGCTGAAAAATTAAAGATGTCTTGGAGTTTTTATCAGCTTTCTTTATGATAGAGTTAGTGACAAAATTTGCACATCTTCTTAGGTTTTTTTTCCAAAATACTTTTCTGCCAAATAAAGTAAGTAAGAAGTCCTTATTTCTAAAAACAATCAATCAATTTAAGGAATTAAAGAGTAAATGTAACCTCAAAATGGGGTTTAAGCTTTATGAACCAGAGCTTTGCATGCTAGCAGCCTCTAATGGTGAGCTGATGATAACCCATTATTACCACAATGCAGAGATAACACATGAGACGAAAAGAGAATGGATTTTGGAGTCAAGAGAATAAGCCACTAGAGTTTTCTGAACATTTTTTTAAGTATGCAATAGAAATAATAGTATGTACCTCATAACTCAGTCCCTGTAATTAAATGAGGTAACATAAGAGAAAGCATGTCGTCCAAGAGAAATTACTGCACAAGTAAAAGTTATTTTTATTTGTTCAGAACCACAGAAGTTTCTCTGTGGTCAGTACAAGTATTACTAGCAACTAAAAAAGTAATTGCAGTATTGGCTAACGAGATCAAGATTTTATTATGATTTGATCAATCATAGTCAGAAAGAGACACTTAATAATACTGGTCAACCAGATTAAAATGCATGCCATTACCCAAGTAAATGTATGTCATTACCTACCAGGAAACATGAGTAGTAGCCACTACTGGAAATTCCTCTACTAAAGAGTGATCACCTCATAATAGGTATAGCATTACAGTTCAGTTGTTCAGATGATTCAGTATTAAAAAATACTATTGGCTGGGTGGGGTAGCTCACATCTGTAATCCTAGCACTTTGGGAGACCGAGGCGGGTGAATTGCCTGAGCTCAGGAGTTTGAGACAAGCCTGAGCAACATAGTGAAACTTTGTCTCTACTAAAATAAAAAAGAAATTAGCTGGGCATGGTGGCATGTGCCTGTAGTTCCAACTACTTGGGAGGCTGAGGCAGGAAAATTGCTTGAACTCAGAACATGGAGGTTGCAGTGAGCCAAGATCAAGCCACTGCACTCCACCCTGGGAGACAGAGTGAGACTCCATCTCTATAAAAATAAAAAAAAATAAAAATTCTATTACAGACCTGATGTTTGGCTGTATGGACACATAGGTAAGCTAGACTACAAATTTCACAAGGAGAGAGATCTTTGTCTATTTTGTTCACTAACTATCTCAATACCTTGGACAATTACTTACACACAGTATGAACTAAATACATATTGATTATGAGAGTAAAATTTAAAAAAATTTCTGAAATTCAGGAAATCAGTTTGACCTTAATTTTTTAGATCTTTGGAGGCACTGCAGACTTCAATAATTCAGTTCAGTAACCACAGCTAGTTAGCCTACAGTGAGTTCATTCTCTCTTTGCTTGGACTGGCTTGATAACACCTTAAGGAGAGAGCTTCTGTTCTGGGTGGGGTTCTAGACAGTCCCCTCATAGGTAGCTTTGTCCTCTTCTGCCAGCCCCTGCTCTATTCCTTTATAGCTTAGTTAATCATGGACTCTACTTTGCCAGCTGAGCTCATTTCTGTACAAGAACAGAACTGGCTCTAGAGGGCTGAGTAAACATTCTTTAAAAGGCAGGTGATACCTAGTATGCACTGAGGCTTTAAATCTATTCAGTAGATTGTGTTAATAAAAAAATTAATCTACTTGGCATGGTGGCTCACGTTTATAATCCAAACACTTTGGGAGGCTGAGGTGGGTGGATTGCTTGAGCTCAGGAGTTAGAGAGCAGGCTGGGAAACATGGCAAAACCCTATCTCTACAAAAACTAGCCAGACCTGGTGGCACTTGCCTATAGTCCCAGCTACTCAGAAGGCTGAGTCAAAAGAAAAGTGACGACATAATAAGAAGTAAATCATTTCTCAGTAATTGCATAGCATTTTACAGATTTAAGTGAAATATTGCTGGGCTGTTTGTTTGTTATTTTATTTCTTTATTCCTCCTGTCTCCATTGTTAAGCATAATTATTGGCATAAAAGAGGTCTTTAATACCTATATTTAGATTACATTCTATCCTGAGCAATAGAGCAAGTTTCTCATCCTCTCTCCCCCTTTCTCTTTCTTTCTCTCTTTTATTCTTCTTCATTCTTTCTCTCTTTCATCCTTTTTTTCTTTTTCTCTTCTTAAAAAAGAAAAAACAAAAAGAATCTCTTGAGCCTGGGAAATGGAGGTTGCAGTGAGCCAAGATCATGGCATTACATTCCAGCCTGGGAGACAGAGCAAGACCCCTGTCTTGAAAAAAAAGAAAAAGGAAAAGGAAGGAATGAAGGAATGAAGGAAGGAAGGAAGAAGGGAGGCAGGGAGGGAGGGAAGAAGAAAAAAGAAAGTTAATCAAAAAAGTGTATAAGGTAACCATTATGTACAAAATACTTCATTGGACCTATGTATGCAAATAGAAGATATAGAAGATATAGCCTTTGCATTTGGAAAACTTAACACTTTACTGGATAGATATTATCTATGCTGATGGCATATCCTGAACACACACACACAAAAGGCAATAAAGATTATTATGTTGGACTGGACTTAAAGGTAGAAATGGGATTTCAGCTGTTTATGGAAAAGCTTTTAACATGAAAAAGGAATGAAAAGTACAGCCTAGGAAAGGATAATATAACATGCAAAGACAGAAAATGAAAAAGTACAAGGTATATTTGATAAAATATAAGAAGAATCACTAGAATAAGGCAGTGTAATAAAGTATAGCAAAAGTTAAGGCTAAAAAATTGTATCATTGAAATTAATGGCATTTTTATTCGATGTGGTTTAGCAGAAGGCATCCAGGAGCCAGGCTGTGACACAGGTCTCTGAATGGAGCAAAAATCAGAGTGTGGAAACCTGCAAGGAACTAGAACAGGACATTTTCAAATTAATAGTGTTGAAATCTTTTTTTAAGCACTGAATTGATCAAAAATATTAGATCTTCCTGCAAGCCACCATTTTGCAACCTGTAATAACAAAATAGATAAAAATGAGCACCATTTAAAATAAACCAGATAGAAGTGCTTGGTAAAATAATATCTCACATGTACACATTATACATATAAACTTAAACTCTCTCTGTTGTGAAAACCAGGACTTAAAAATCACATTCCCAAAGCTAAAGATATTATTTTAGGTAGATGTTTACTTTTTTCCCAAATCTTAGTATGCTAGGGCGCAGTGGTTTTCAAACTTTATCATGCATCAGGATTGCCTGCAGAGTCTGTGAAAGCAGACTGTTCAATCCCATTTCCTGAGTTTCAGATTCACTGGGTCTAGGTGGAACTTGAGAATTTGATTTTGCAACAAGTTGACAACTGACGCTGATGTGCCTGCTCTGAAGACTATTCTGAGAATCAAGGATCTATATTGGCCCACCATTTGGGCTCCACTGTTACTATAATTTGTCTTGTAAGGGATATTAACAAATAACATTTTGCAAACCTAAGTGTCCTTTAGATGATTCATACATATGGTTATTTTTTTGGTTGAGATATAGCTAAGGTTAAACCTACTTATATATAAGAATTGAACATATATTTTAAGAAGAACATTGGACTTGGCAAGTGGAAGTGGAAACGCCCTCCCTTCCAGGACACATACTTATTAAGTCCTCAATTTTCACTACATAAAAATCTTCTACCCAGCTTGGCTGCACTTAAAACATATTATTTAGATTTAATTTGCATTTTGCAATTTAGAACAGCTGCATTCTAGGTATCTGCCAGGTAGTTTAGTCTTCACCCAATATCTATTTTTAAAAGGGTGAAAGAAATTACATTTGTCAAGCATTGTCTGAAAAATATGCAGGCCACACTTTCGTCTCTAGGTAATTTGTGAGTTAATGACATAGCAGTACAATATTGTCAACTGTGGAATATATTGAAGGCTATTTATTAGTAGTGAGAATTAAAAGAATGAAATTTGCAAATGATTTATTTAAAATAAATAATTAGAGCAGACATAGGGTTATTCCTCCAACATCATTATGGCTAGCTTGCCTTCTGAAATGTGTCTTTCAAGTGGGAGAAAAAGCTTGAAGATGCCTGAAGTCTGTTTTATATATGTCTTTAGCAGTGTATCTGAAAGCATCATCTGTCAAGTATCAAAAACACTGAAACTGTCATGTAGATGCTCTTAAATATGTTCCTCACCAGAATCACCTAAAATGCCTGTTACAAATGCACATTCTAGGGTTCCCTCTGGATCATGAATAAGAACCTCCTGGGTAGGTAGGGTCTGGGAGGCCACACGCTGCTGAGCTACCCAGCTGCTCTAAATATATGTTAATATTTGAGAACTGTACTTCCTAGACCTGCAATTCCAGGCCCCTACAGAACTTCACAAGAAAATGACATCCTTGCCCTACATTGCAGGGCTTTAGAAGAAGCCATTGGCTGCTCTACTTCAGCAGTTGCTTTTAAAATATAAAGAGGAAATATTTTTATTGCATCTTAGGTTTTGGGGTACATGTGAAGAACATTCAAGATTGTTGCATAGATACATACATGGCAGTGTGATTTGCTGCCTTCCTCCCCTTCACCTATTTCTGGCATTTCTCCCCATGCTCTCTCTTCCCAACTCCCCACCCCCCACTGTCCCTCCCCTATTTCCCCCCAACAGACCCCAGTGTGTGATGCTCCCCTCCCTGTGTCCATGTGTTCTCATTGTTCAACACCCGCCTATGAGTGAGAACATGTGGTGTTTGATTTTGTG
>PVKP010054868.1:0-11287 GCA_004027715.1 Plecturocebus donacophilus
AAAAAAGAAAAAAATCTACAGGATTTATGGGACACCATCAAACAAAATGAAATGCACATTATAGGAATAGTAAAAAAAAGTAAAGAAAGAGAAAGGGGTAGAAAGCTTATTTAAAGTAATAATGTCAGGCCAGGCACGGTGGCTCACACCTGTAATCTTAGCATTTTGAGAGCCCAAAACGGGCGGGTCGTTTAAGGTCAGGAGTTTGAGACCAGCCTGGACAACATGGTGAAACCCAGTCTCTACCAAAAATACAAAAATTAGCTGGGTATGGTGGTAGGTGCCTGTAATCCCAGCTACTCAGGTGGCTGAGGCAGAAGAATTACTTGAACCCAGGAGGCAGAGGTTGCAGTGAGTCAAGATGGTGCCACTGCTCTCCAGCCTGAGTGACAGAGCAGCAAGACTTCGTCTCAAAAAAAAAAAAATTCACTAAGACACATTCTAATCAAAGTCTCAAAAGTCAAAGACAAAAAGAGACTTTTGAAAACAGCAAGAGAAAAGCAACTTGTTATATACAATGGAACTCTTATAAGACTGTCAGTGGTTTTTCTTAGCAGAAACTTGGAAGGCTAAAAGAGAGTGAGATGATATATTCAAAGTGCTGAGAGAAAAAAAAACTACTGTGTTGGGCATAGTGGCACACATAAGTAATCCTGGCACTTTGGAAGACCAAGGCAGGTAAAATGCTTGAGCCCAAGAGTATAAGACCAGCCTCAGCAACATGGTAAAACCCCATCTCTAGAAAAAAACACAAAAACAAGCTGGGTGTGGCAGCATACACCTCAGCTACTTGAGAGACTTGAGGCAGAAGGATTGCTTGAGCCTAGGAAGTTGAGGGTGCAATGAGCTGGGATCATGCCACTGCACTCTAGCCTGGGCAACAGTGTATTAAAAAAAAAAAAAGCCTACCAAGAACACCATACCCAGCAAGCAAGCTGTCCTTCACACATGAAAAAAATAAATAAAAGCTTTCCTGGCTGGGCACAGTGGCTCACGCCTGTAATCCTAGCACTTTGGGAGGCCGAGGTAGGTGGATCACCTGAGGTCAGGAGTTCAAGACCAGCCTGGCCGTCATGGTGAAACCCCATCCTTAAAATAAATAAATAAATAAATAAAATAAAAATAAAAATAAAAGCTTTCCTAAGTTGGGCATGATGATGCACATCAGTTGTTCCAGCTACTCAAGAGACTGAACTGGGAGGATCGCTTAAGCTCAGAAATTCAAGACTGGCCTGAGTAACTAGTGAGACCCTATCTCTCAAGGGAAAAAAAAAAAAAAAGACTTTCCCAGAAAACAAAAGCCAAGAGAGTTCATCACCAGTAGGACTGCTTTACAAGAAATGTTAACAGGAGTTCTTCAAGTTTAAATGAAAGGATGCTAACTAACAACATGAAAACACATAGGCTGGGCATGATGGCTCAAGCCTATAATCCCAGCACTTTGTGGGGCTGATGCAGCTGGATCACCTGAGGCCAGGAGTTTGAGACTAGCCAGGCCAACATGGTGAAATCCTGTCTACTAAAATTACAAAACTTAAACAGGCGTGGTGGTGGTCACCTGTAATCCCAGCTACTCATGAGGCCAAGGCAGGAGAATCACTTGAACTCAGCAGGCAGAGCTGCAGTAAGCCAAGAGCATGCTCCTGCACTCCAGCCTAGGAGACAGAGCGAGATTTCATCTCAACAAAAATAAATAAATAAATAAAAAAGAAAAGAAAGTATAAAATTCACTGTGTGAAGTAAGAACACAGTCATGTTCAGAATGCTCTAATGCTGTTAACAGTGGTATGCAAAACACTTTTAATGCTAGTATAAAAGTTAAAAGAACAATTTGGGCTAGGCATGGTGGCTCACACTAGCAATCCCAGCACTTTGGGAGATCAAGGTGGGCAGATCACTTGTGGTCAGGAGACTGAGACCAGCCTGGCCAACACCATGAAGCCCCGTCTCTACTAAAAAAACAATAATAATACAAAAAATTAGCCAGGTGTGGTGGCAGGTGCCTGTAATCCCAGCTACCTCGGAGACTGAGGCAGGAGAATCATTTGAACCTGGGAGAAGGAGGTTGCAGTGAGCTGAGATTGTGCCGCTGCACTCCAGCCTGGGTGACAGAATGAGACTCTGTCTCAAAAAAAAAAAAGCTATATATAAAATAATTTCTTAAGGGATATACAATACGAAAAGATGTTAACTGTGGTATCAATAAAAAGTGTAAAGTGTAGATATTTTATATGTAGCTGAAGTTAAACTATTACCAGCTTTAAAGGGACTTATGTTTTATGTAAGCCCCTGGTAACCACAAAGAAAAATCTGTAGTATTATAACACAAAAGATAAAGAAAAAGAAATCAAAGCATACCACTTTAAAAAACCAACAAATCACAAGAGAGCAAAAGAGGAAGTAATAAAAGAACTATAAAACAGTCAGAAAACATTAACAAAATGGCAATAGTAAATCCTTACCTATCAATACCCAACAAAAACACATAGAGTGGTTAAATGAATTAAAAAAAACAAGAACCAACTATATGCTGCCTACAAGAAAAGCACTTTAGCTTTAAGGATGCATGTGGCCAGGCATAGTGGCTCACACCTGTAATCCCAGCACTTTGAGAGGCCAACACAGGCAGATCACTTGAGCCCAGGAGTTCAAGACCAGCCTAGGCAACATAGGGAGACCTCATCTCTACAAACAATACAAAAATTAGCTGGGTATGGGGGTGTATGCCTGTAGTTCTAGCTACTCAGGAGGCTGAGGTTGGGAGGACCGCTTGAGTCTGGCAGGTCAAGGCTATAGTGAGCAGTCATTGCACCACTGTACTCCAGCCTAGGCAACAGAGCAAGACCTTGTCTCAAAAAAAAAAAAAAAAAAAATAGATGTATGTAAGCTATAAGTGAAGAAATTAAAAGGGATATTCCATGGAAATGGCAACCAAAAAGAGCTGGCTATATCAGACAAAATAGACTTTAAATCAAAAATTGTCACAAGAGGTGGCACACACCTATAGTCCCAGCTACTCAGGAGGCTGAAGCACTAGTACTGCTTGAGCCCAGGTAGTTCAGACTACAGTGAGCTGTGATAGTACTGGTACAGTCCAGCAGCCTGGGTAACAGAGTAAGATTCTGTCTCAAAAAAAAAAAAAAAAGTAAAAATTGTCACAAGAGACAAAGGTCTTTATATAATAATAAAGGGGTTGATTCATCAAGAGATTATATATATAGTAAATATATGTATTCCTACATCAAAGCACCTAAGTAAATGAAGCAAATATTAATAGAACTAAAGGAAGAAATAGACAGTAATATAATAGTAGGGAACTTCAACATTCCATTTTCAACAATGGATAGATCATCAGAAAACCAATTAAGAAAACAATGGATCTAAATAACACTTCAGACCAAATGGACCTAACAGACATATATAGAATATTCCATCTGACAGTAGCAGAATATACACTCTTTTCAACCACAAACAGAACATTCTCCCGTTTAGATCATATGCTAGGCCACAAAACAAGTCTTAACAAATTTAAGACTGAAATAATACCAAGTATGATATTTTGGCAATTATATAATTAGAAATCAGAAGAAAAACTCGAAAATTCACAAATACGTAGAAATTAAACAACACACTCCTGAACAACCAATGGGTCAAAGAAGAAATCAAAAGAGAAATATAAAAATACGTTGAGACAAAAAAAAATGGAAACACAACATATCAAAACTTATGGGATGCAACAAAAGCAAATTCAAGAGGGAATCTTATGGTAATAAATACATCAGGAAAAAAAAGATCTCAAATAATCAAACTTTAAACCTCAAGGAAGTAGAAAATGAAGAACTAATCCAAAGTTAGCAGAACGAAGAAAATAATAAAGATTAGAGCAGAAATAAATGAAATAGACACTAAAAAACAATAGAAAAGATCTATGAAGTTTTCTGTTGAAATGAAAACAAAATTCACGAACTTTTAGCTAAACTAAAAATAAAAAAGACTCAAATAAAATTATAAAGAAGAGAAATCAGATTTAATACCACAGAAATGCAAAGAATCATTAGAGACTACTGTGAACAATTATACACCAACAAATTGAATAACCTAGAAGAAATGGGTAATTTCCTAGAAACATACCAAGACTGAATCATGAAAAAAATTGGAAAATCTGAACAAATCAATCACAAGTAAGAATACGGGATCAGTAATCAAAAACTCTTGGCTGGGCGCAGTGTGGCTCATACCTGTAATCCTAGCACTTTGAGAGGCCAAGGCAGGCAGATTACCTGAGGTCAGCAGTTCCAGACTAACCTGGCCAACATAGAGAAACCCCATCTCTACTAAAAATACAAAAAGTAGCTGGGCGTGGTGGTGAGTGCCTGTAGTCCCAACTGCTCAGGAGGCTGAGGCAGGGGAATCACTTAATCCAGGAGGCAAAGGCTGCAATGAGCCGAGATTGTGCCACTGCACTCCAGCCTGGGTAACAGAGTGAAACTCCATCTCAAAACAAGCAAACAAACAAACTCAATGACATAAAGTTCAGGGCCTGCTGACTTCACTGGTAAGTTCTACTAAATATTGAAGGAAGAATTAATACCAATCCTTCTCTAATACTGCCAAAGAAATGTAGAGAGCACTTCCAAACTCATTTTATGAGGCCAGTATTACCACGATGCCAAAATCAGAAAGAACACACGAGGTAAGAAAATCACAGGCCAGTATTCCTGATAAACATGGATGCAAAAACCCTCAACAAAATACTAGCAAGCCAAATTCCACAGCCCATTAAAACGATAATATATCATGATAAAGCAGGATTTATCTCTGAGATGCAAGGATGATTCAATATATGTAAATCAATCAATGATATACCACATTAACAGACTGAAGGGTAAAAACAATATGATCATCTCAATTGATATGGAAAAAAGCGTGGCAAAATTCAACATGCTTCAAGATCTAGAAGTATTTGCTTAAAAAAAAATTCTACATGCTTTAATGATCAAAAAACACTTAACAAATTAGATATAAAAGGAATATACCTCAACATAATAAAGGCCATACACAATGAACCCATAGCAAACATCATACTCAGTGACAAAAACCTGAAAGCTTTTCCGCTAAGTCTAGGAACAAGACAAGGATACCCATTCTCTCAACTACTATTCAATACATTGATAATACTGGAAGTCCCACCTAAAGAAATTATGCAAAATAGGAAAGGAAAGAAAAAGAAGGGGAAAGGAAAAGAGAAAGGAAAAAGGAAGGAGAGAGGGAGGAGAGGGAGGCAGGGAAAGAAAGAAGGAAAAAAAAAGAAAGAAGGAAAGGCATCCAAATAGGAAAAGAAATTGTCTCTGTTTGTAGATGACATGATCTTGTATATAGAAAACCCTAAGGACTTCACCATAAAACTGTTAGAACTAATAAACTAATTCAGTAAAGCTGTGGCATACAAAATCATTATTCAAAAATCAGTTGTATTTTTATATGCTAACAACTATAAAAAAAGAAAAAACAATCCAATTTACAATAGTATCACACCAAAACAAAAACTTAGAAAAAAAAAACCTTAACTAAGAAGGTGAAAGATCTATACACTGAAAACTATACAACATTGATGAAAGAAACCAAAGACACAAATAAACAGAAAGATATCCTGTGTTTATGGATTGGAAGAATTAACACAGCTAAAATATCCATACTACCCAAAGCGAATTACAGATTCAATGCAATCCTTAAATAGAGGGAAAAAGACCCTACGACTTATATGAAATCACAAAAGATTCTGAATAGCCAAAGCTTCCTATGGAGTAAGAAAATCAAAGCTGGACACATCATACTATCTGATTTCAAAATATATTACAAAGCTATAGTAATTATAACAGTATAGTACTGGCATAAAAACAGACATATATACCAATAAAACAGCCCAGAAATAAATTCCCACATTATGTCCAATTAATTAATCCTTGGCAAAGGGGACAGAAACAAACAATAAGTAAGGAATAGTCTCTTCAATAAATGGTAATGGGGAAACTGGATATCCAAAGGCAGAATAATGAAATTGGAGACCCTTATCTCATACCATATTTAAAAAATCAACTCAAAATGTATTAAACACTTAAACATAAGAACTAAACAATAAAAATACTAGGAGAAAAACATGAAAAAGAATTCTTGACACTGATCTGGGAAATGACTTTTTAAATATATAACTCCAAAAGCACTGGCAGCAAAAGTAAAAATAAACAAATAAGATTGCATCAGACTAAAAAGCTTCCACACAGCAAAAGAAACAATTAACAGAGTGAAGAGACTACCTACAAAATGAAAGAAAAGTATCTGCAAACCATACATCTGACAAGGGGCTAATATCCAAAATGTACATGGAACCCAAACAATGTAATAAATAGCAAGAAAACAACTTAATTAAAAAATAGGCAAAGGACCTGGATAAACATTTTTTGAAAGACATCTAAACAGCCAAGAAATATAAGAAAACATGCTCAATACCACTATAATCATCAGGGAACTACAAACAAAAGCCACAATGAAATATCACCTCATACCTGTCGGCGTGGGTATCACCCAAAAGATAAATGATAGCAAGCGTTGTTGAGGATGCAGAAAAAAGAGAATTCTTGTAAACTATTGGTGGGAATGTAAATTGGCACAGACATTATGGAAAACAGTATGAGTTCCTCAAAAAATTAAAAATAGAACAATCATATGATCCAGCCATCCCACTTCTGGAGATATAGCCAAAAGAAATAAAGTCAGTATCTTGAAGACATATCTGCATTCCTATGTTCATTGATTGCAACACTATTCACAAAATCCAAGATAAGGAATCAACAAAGGGGCCAACAATGAACACATACATAAAGAAAATGTGAGTTATATGCACGCACCCACACATACAGGAATATTATACCACTTTAAAAAGAAAGGAAATCATGTCTTTGTGACACATGGATGAACCTGGAAAACATTATGCTAAATGAAATACGCCAGGAACAGAAAGACAAATATAGCATGATCTCATTTATATGCAAAATCTTAAAGAAAAAGTCAAACTCAGGATCAGAGAGTAGAAAGTAGAATGGAAGTTGCCAGGGGCTGGTGGGTGGGGGAAATGAGAAAATGTTGGCCAAAAGGTACAAGGTTTCAGTTATGCAGGATGAATAAGCTCTGGAGATCTAATATACAGCACTGTGACTAAAGACAATACTGAGCAGAGTGCAGTGGCTCACACCTGTAATCCCAGCAATTTGGGAAGCTGAGGTGGGTGGCTGGCTTGAGTTCACAAGTTCAAGACCAGCCTGGGCAACATGGCAAAATCTGTCTCTACAAAAAATACAAAAACTAGGCGTGATGGTGCATGCCTGTGGTCCCAGCTACTTGGAAGGCTGTGGTGGGAAGGTGGCTTGAGCCAGGGAAGCGGAGGTTGCAGTGAGCCAAGACTGTGTCACCGCACTCCAGCCTAGGCAATAGAGCCAGATCTTGTTTCAAAAAAAGAAAAGAAAAAATATGTGCGTTGTGTACACAAAATTTGTTGAGAAGATTTTAAATGTTCTTACTACTGTACTATGTGAGGTAATGGGTATGTTAATTAGCCTGATTTCTGGTAATCATTTCACAATGTATACACATATCAGAACACGTTGTGCACTTTGAACATATATGATTTTCATTTGCCAAACATACCTCAATAAAGTTGAGGAGGGAAAGTCAAAGAAAAGCAAAGCTACAACCCAAAGTCAGGTAGATAACATAGTCCTTGCTGCCTTGGTGATGGTAGGATTTACTGTAGGTTTTACTGACTCCTTCTGATTTATATATTCCTTTAAACACCAGCTGCTAAAACCATTTCCTTCCCTTAATTACCCTTCCCCTACTCCTAAATACAAGACTCAAAGCAACAGGACCGATCTGTCAAGACTTTAAGGACCACTTATGAACAGCACTATCATCTTCCACGTGCAGGGAGTTATATAAATTACCCCTACCTATAAAGGCAAGTCTCCTTGAAACATCTCCAAGCAGATTTTATTCATTTGCCAAGGAAAAAATTTTCCTGTATAGTAAAAAGACAATTATTCTACCTAGACTACACAGAACCACGAAGAAGGCACAAATCCTTTTCTTCCATATTCAAGTACGTTTTACTTACTTGAAACTTCATCCAAATCAAAAAATTTGTTTGTATCAAGTGGATAAATCTAAGCGTTTATGTAATAGAAAGATTTCACCACAGGAAAGTCTTTCAGCAATAATAGTGTTTCACTGGTTACAATATAGGTACTATGTCTTAAACGCCTCTCAGAAAATTAAATGTCTATGTTTATATTGCCTGAAATTCTAGCAATTATCATTTTAACAAAAAAGCCCTCTTTGATATTGTAGTTTCTTTTTTTATAACAATAACTTAGTTTTCATGCAGAGTTAGTATCAATACTATTTTTGAAGAAAATAACTTTTGTATAAATTTGAAGATCTTTACTTCTCTGTGCATTTTCAACCATGTGCCACTTGGCAATATCATTTTCATAAATAAACTGCACAAGCCAATGGTGCCAAAAGCCCAAGCATGTAAATGCTGAAGTGAACCAGTTCCCCCACACATTTCATTTTCTTTGTCCCTTTTATTTATATGCACTGTATATAAATAAGGCTGAGTCTCCTTCATGCTCACCAAATGACAGCATGTATTTTACTTAAATAGGAAAATATGATATAAATTAAAATGTAGCAGACACAAAGAAACCTCTCTTTTACATTATTCATAAATAGACTTATACAAACCATCATCACTTGGTTCAACATTCTGTATACTCCTAACTTATCTCAACTATAATAGAGAGACGTAAGCATAAACAGGAATATTTTTTAAACCAATAAATTCTTGGCATCTTTGCACAAATGCTCAAGAGAGTGACAAAACAGGTCACTTAACATAAAATACATTAAGTCCTTGACTGGGCACAGTGGCTCACACCTGTAATCCCAACATTTTTGGAGGCCAAGGCAGGAGGATCACCTGAGCCCAGGAGTTCAAGACCAGCCTGGGCAACAATGACAAGCACCCATCTCTATTTTAATTTTAAAAATAACAAATAAAAAAATAATAAGCCCTCAAGGAATCAGCTTATGAACCCTTATGTGAGCAAAAGTCATCATTTTAGAGCTATTTGAATAGAAAAACCAATCACATATCCAAGCCAAGATTTAAGTCATTTAATTCCTAAACTAAGAGAAATCATCCAAACAAAACGTATTTTTTTTTAAAGACGGTTTCACCATGTTAGCCAGGATGGTCTCCATCTCCTGACCTTGTGATCTGCCTGCCTCAGGCTCCCAAAGTGCTGGGATTACAGGCGTGAGCTACCGTGCCCGACAAAACCTTTCTATTTCAAAATAGTAATAGAAAGGTCTGCCTGGTAAGCTTGCAAGCATTCTAATACCTGGTTCAGAGAAAGTATCACTAATATCATCATCCTTGTCATCTTCATAATCCTCTTCTTCTTCCTCCTCCTCCTCATTTTCAGACAGTTCATGCTCACTGCCAAATCCTTCATCATGGTCCTCATCATCAATATCTTCCTCGTCCTCCTCATCTTCTTCAGGACTGCATTTGGTTGGCTGTTCACCCAAGTTGTCGGAGACAAAAAGAGAATAATTGTGCTCTTCTTTTTTCTGGGATGAATCTGAGACTGATGTACTGGCAGAAAGGCTGCTACTCTCTCCTGCTGCGATTGACCCAGGACCTTCCTGGGGCAGGGGACTGAGTAATAGTTCCTGGGTTTCTTTAAAAGGCAAAGCGGGAGTGACATGACCTTGAAGAGGCTCCATCCCTTTTTTCTCTTGTCTCTTTGCTACTGCACCACAGTAGCAGGTGTTCTCCTTTGCTGCATCTGTGTGAACCTGACTCAACAAGGGTCGGCTCTGCTGCACTGGGTTTATCTTTACCTTTGCCTTTTTTACATAGTCTTTACATTCAACACGAAAGTTCACCTTTTCATTAGGATACATGTTGGTCTTCACCATGATTTGTGTGCTTGAAGTGGGTTTACTTGCTTTCTGGACACAGTCTGACAAAGGGACCTCAGCCTGCAGAGTCTTAGAAGAACACACAGGAGCAGCTGCTCTGCTTGTGATCTTTTTACCAGGAAATGAAGAGGGTAAGGGATTTTGTTTGACACTGAAAAGTGAATCGGGATAATAAAGGGAATCAGAAACAGACTGTGAGTCCTCACTATTAAGTTGAGCTAAAGTTGGAGTTTTACTTATAACCTCTTCATCTTGGTAAGGACTAGAAAAGTCATCAAGACCCAAGTAATCCACTTCTTTTGTTCCCCAGATGTCACAGTTGGTTAGTTTGGTATACTTTGTTAAGTCTTCACAGTATGTATCCCACTGTTCCCAGTTTGAGGTTAAAGCACCCTCATTATCCAGGACATCTGTGAAAGACTCCAGATTTTCAATGTCTTTGCAGTCCTCCAAAGAAAGAAAGTTGTCTCTAGGATTCTGTTGGTAATTCATCTCTCTATCCTGAAAAAAGTTTTAAAAAAGAAATTGCATATCATATTTTAAGAAGGAAATATGCACCTCCATATATCAAATTGATAAATCAACACTTGACTTTTGGTCTGTTTTAACATAAAGGCTACTGACATGACACTTTATCATCATTTCCTTAGGCAAGAAAAAGAAGAGTAAAAATAAAACAAATGAAAAACAATTAAAAATTAAATTTAAAAAAGAAGGAAAGTATGTCCCTTGAGAGGCTCAGGTATGATCCAAATATCAAGAGCTCTTGAGTTTTACCATAAACATTCTTCCTAAAAAAACGTTTATATTTCTTGATATTAGAAGGATTTTGGAATCTCCTTAGTGTCGGCGGGGGCAGGGGGGTGGGGGGAGCTTCAATTAAACAGCAAACAATGTAATACGTGAGAGAGAAGAATTTAAAATAGTAATAAAAATGAAAAATAAACAAGCAAATAATGAAGACAACTTCATTACAGAAGAAGATGTCTTTTTAAGTGGGAACTTAATATAAAAGCAAAGAGCAATCTAAAGAGAGTTGGAATTCAGCCACAGAATGGTAAGATCTTTTCAAAACCTTGTAACAACACTTGGGCAGGCAGAGTAAAATACTCCTCACGAATTTTAGGGATATAATTTTGTTTTCGTATTTTTAGTACAGATGAGTTTTCACCATGTTGGCCAGGCTGGTCTCAAACTCATGACCTCAAGTGATCCGCCCACCTTGGCCACCCAAAGTGCTGAG
>PVKP010054869.1:0-11287 GCA_004027715.1 Plecturocebus donacophilus
TTTAGCTCACAGAAGTTTCTTATTATCCACCTTCTGAAGCCTGATTCTGTGAGTTCATCACACTCATCCTCCGTCAAGCCTTGTTCTCTTGCTGATGAGGAGCTGCGATCTCCTGTAGGAGGAGAGGCATTCTGATTTCAGGTGTTCTCAGCCTTTTTGCACTGGTTTCTTCCCATTTTTGTGGATTTATCCACCTGTCGTCTTTGTAGTTGCCGACTTTCAGATTGGGCCTCTGAGTGGACATCCGGCTTGTTGGTGATGAAGTTTTTTCTGTTCCTTAGTTTTCCTTCCCCACAGAGCTGGGCCTTCCCGGGTTCAGCTGTGCTTGTTCTCGGTCCTCAGCGCTTCCAATTGCTGTTCTCCTTGTGGGGATGGGACCAGCTGAGCCCGACTAAAAGGGCATCCAGTCCCGTACACTCCGCACCGAGAAGCGCTGCACTGGCCAAAAGAGTCGCGCTGGCAACCCGTGTGGCTCCTTCACCGGGAATCTCCCAGTCTGTGGGCATCAAAAATTCGTCTGCAATTGCGGCGTCCACTCGCTCTCTGTGCTTTCACTGGGAGTTACAATCCTCAGCTGCTGCTACGTGGCCATCTTGGATCCCTCTCCAATTTTTGTATTTTCAGTAGAGAGGGGGTTTCACCATGTTGGCCAAGATGGCCTCCATCTCTTGACCTCGTGATCCACCCACCTCAGCCTCCCAAAGTGCTGGGATTAAAGGAGTGAGTCACTGCACCTGACCGCCTGGCCCCTCTTAGTGATTTTTCCTGCAGTGACCCCCACCCTGCTCCTTGGCTATAAATGCCCACTTGACCATTTGTTTTCAGAGTTAAGCCCACTTTCTTTCATCCACTGCAGATTCCTATTACAGTGGTCCCCATACCTATTACAATGGTCCTGAATAGTCATCCTGGCCAGGTGCCTATAGTCTTAACACTTTGGGAGGTTGAAGCAGGAGCATCTCTTGAGGCCAGGAGTTGAGACTAGCCTGGGCAACATAGTGAAAACCTGACTCTACAAAAAAATTTAAAAATTAGCCAGGTGTGGTGGTCCATGCCTGTAGTCCCAGCTACTTGTGGGGCTGTGGCAGGAGGATCCTTTGTGCTCAGGAGTTCAAGGCTATAGTGAGCTATGACCACACCATTGTACTCCATCTTGGGCCACAGAATAAGACTCTGTCTCTATTTTTTTTTTTAAAAAAAAAAAAAAGGTAATAAGAGGCAGAGCATGGAGACTCTCATTTGTAATCCCAGCCCTCTATGAAGCCAAGGCAGACAGATCACTTGAGCCCAGGAATTCAAGACCAGCCTGGGGAACATGGCAAAACCCTGTCTCTACAAAAAATACAAAAATTAGCTGGGCACGGTGGTGCACAACTGTAGTCCCAGCTACTCAGGAGGCTGGCTGAGAATATTGCTTGAGCCCGGGATGGAGAGGTTGCAACGAGCCAAGATTCTGCTACTGCACTCCAGCCTGGCAACAGAATGAGATCCACTTTCAAAAAAGTAATTTTTTAAAAAGCCTTCCTTACCATGCTTTAGCAAATGTCATTGAATACTTTTTTCTTTAATAGTTAATACATGGCCAGGCATGGTAGCTCACACCTGTAATCTCAGCACTTTGGGAGGCCGAGGTGGGCGGATCGAGATCAGGAGTTCCAGACAAGCCTGACCAACATGGTGAAACCCCATCTCTACTAAAATTACAAAAGTTAGCCAGGTGTGGTGGCACACACCTGTAAGCCCAACTATTCAGGAGGCTGAGGCAGGAGAATCGCTTGAACCTGGGAGGCAAAGGTTGCAGTGAGCCAAGATTGTGCCATTGCACTCCAGCCTGGTCTCAAAAAAAAAAAAAAAAAAGGTTAATACATGTAAGTTTTCAGAAATGTTTTAAAATTTGTGGATATTTCTTTTTCTTCTTCTTTTTTTAAAGACAGGGTTTCACCATGTTGGTCAGGCTGGTCTTGAACTCCTGACCTCAGGTGATCTGCCCGCCTTGGCCTCCAAAGTGCTTGGATTACAGGCGTGAGCCACCACGCCCAGCCTAAAATTTGTGGCTATTTCTCTGAAGTTTCAGAGATGACCTATGAGATTTCAGGGCAAAAAAATAAAAAATAAAAAAGATTTCAGGGCATTTCAAGTTTTCTTATGCTATAATTAGTAGTAATAAGGCTGGGAGCAGTGGCTCATGCCTGTAATCCCAGCACTTTGGGAGGCGAAGGCGGGTGGCTCACAAGATCAGGAGTTTGAGACCAGCCTGGCCAACATGGTGAAACCCCATTTCTACTAAAAATACAAAAATCAGCTGGGCATGGTGGCAGGCACCTGTAATCCCAGCTACTCAGGAGACTGAGGCAGGAGAAACCCTTGAACCTGGGAGGCAGAGGTTGCAGTGAGCCAAAATTGTGCCACTGCACTCCAGCCTAGGCAATAGAGTACGACTCCGTCTCAAAAACCAAAAAAATAGTCATACTCTGAATCAATGACATGCATTAACTAATTTGGCCTTGCTGATAGTGTGGTACATTATGATTTATATTAACTCCATCAGTGTCAGTATTTTAACTACAAATTTAAATATTTTGCTTCACTCATTATTTGGATTATTAAACAATTCAAGAACTTATTTATTGCATCTATTCAAAATTTATACTCACAATGAATTATTACTTTTGGTATGATCTAGAAACTTGGTTTTTTTTTGTTACGATTTACTTCTCAGTGTCAGAATAATATATATTGAATTCATCATTCTTTTTTTTTTGGTCGGGGGAAGGAGTCTTCTTCTGTCGCCCAGGCTAGAGTGCAACGGCACGATCTTGGCTCACTGCAACCTCTGCTTCCCAGTTCAAGCGATTCTCCTGCCTCAACCTCCTGAGTAGCTGGGATTACAGAGGCCCACCACCATGCCCGGCTAATTTTTGTATTTTTAGTTGAGTTTGGGTTTCGCCATGTTGGCCAGGCTGGTCTCAAACTCCTGATCTCGTAATCCGCCTGCCCACCTCAACTTCCCAAAGTGCTGAGATAACAGGTGTGAGCCACCATGCCCGGTCCATCATTTTTTATGGCTGTTTCATATTCTCAGAACCTAGTAATAATAATAGTGAACCTCTAGGAATATATGCTGAATTGAATTCAATCTAAGCAATGGTGATTAAATACTTGTAAAAGTTAACTGTAGTAAGCTTCAAAGAAGATAGCCTCTTGCTTTTTTTTCTCTCCGTACAGACAGGTTTTTGCTCTGTTGCCCAGGATGAAGTAGAGTGGTATGATCATCGCTCACTGTTGCAGCCTTGAGCTCCTCAGACTACAGGCATGTGTTACCATGCCTGGCTAGCCCTCTGAGACAGGGTCTTACTCTGTTGTCCAGGCTGGAGTGCAGTGGCACGATCTTGGCTCACTGCGGCCTCCACTTCCTGGCTCAAGCTATCCTCTCATCTCAGCCTCCGGAGTAGCTGGGACTACAGGCACACACCACCACACCCAGCTAATTTTATGTTTTGTTTTGTTTTGTTTTTTAATGGCATCTCGCTCTGTTGCCCAGGCTGGAGTGCAGTGGAGCAATCTCAGCTCACTGCAACCTCTGCCTCCCGGGTTCAAGCGATTCTCCTGCCTCAGCCTCCTGAATAGCTGGGATTACAGGCATCCACCACCATGCCCAGCTAATTTTTGCCTTTTTTTTTTTTTTTTTTTTTTTTAGTAGAAACAGGGTTTCACCATGTTGGCCAGGATGGTCTTGATCGCCTGACCTTATGATCCACCTGCCTTGGCCTCCCAAAGTGCTGGGATTACAGGCATGAGCAACAGCACCCGGCCTTTCTGTTTTTTATAGAGACGAGGTCCCATTATGTTGTTCAGGCTGGTCTCCAACCCCTGGGCTCAAGGAATCCTCCTGCCTCAGCCTCCCAAAATGCTAGGATTACAGGTGTAAGCCACCATGCCTAGCTGCTACCTTTTGTATTTTGAAATGACAAAAAGATCTTTTACATATTTTTTCACTTGTTTTGCTCAACCATTCCTGTCTTTCCAAACTGCACTTTGTATCGTGTAGTAAAGTTTAATAAAATTATATCTGGTCTTTGTCCCTGGTTTCTGGCACAGGGCTCCTAAAATCCCTGGAATTTCCTGAGTGATAAGAGGTCTTTTGCTATTCATAAGGATCCCTTTTAGAACACACCAGAGTCTATGTTAATGATGTGACTCAGGGTGGGTCTGCCCACCAGAAAGACCAAAGTAGAGGACTTTGATTAGAGGATGGGAACCGTGAGCCCCACCCCAACCTCCTGGGAGGGAAGGGGGCTGGAGACGGAGCTCCAAGAGCTCCTGAACAATGAGGTTAAGTGAACTTCCAGATGGGTGAACATGTTACCGGTGCAGGGTGTCCAGATTTTAGGCGTTTTGAACAAAGTATTTAACAAAACACACACAAGGAAAAAATGAAGCAACGAAAGCAGAGAGTTATTAAAAACCAAAGTACACTTCGCCGGGTGGGAGCAAGCCCCCGCAGCCGCTCAAGGGCCCCGATACAGAACTTTCTCCAGTCCCAATACCCCTAGAGGTGTCCCACTGGCCACTGGATGTTCACCCCATGTAAATGAGGTAGTGGCCTGTAATCAGTCTGATTGATTGGCGAAAGCAACCAATCAGAGGCTGAAGTTACAAAGTTACATTCCTATGCTAAAGTCTGATTGGTCACAAAAAGCAACCCACTGTGCCGGGGTCGGGAGTTCCTAATAAACTTGTTAGTTTATTAGGAAAGCAATGGAACAGGCTGGGCGTGGTGGCTCAGGACTGTAATCCAGAGACTTTAGGAAGCGAAGGCAGGAGGATCACCTGAGGTCAAAAGTTCAAGACCAGCCTGGCAAACATGGCAAAACCCTGTCTCTACTAAAAATAAAAAAAAAATAAAATAAAAAAATAGCCGGGCGTGGGGGCACGTGCCTGTGGTCCCAGCTCCTCGGGAGGCTGAGGCGGAAGAATCGCTTGAACCCAGGAGGCGGAGGTTGCAGTGAGCCAAGATTGTGCCACTGCACTCCAGCCTGGCGACAGAGCAAGACTCTGTCCCCCAAAAAAACAGAAACAAAAAATTAGCCGGGCGTGGTGGCAGGCGCCTGTAATCCCAGCTACTTGGGAGGCTGAGGCAAGCGAATAACTTGAATCTGGGAGGCGGAGGCTGAGGCATGAGAATCACTTGAACCCAGGAGGCGGAGGCTGCAGTGAGCCCAGATTGCGCCATTGCTGTCCGGCCTGGGTAACGAGTGAGACTCCTTCTAAAACAAAGAAACAAACAAAACTGATCCCTGAATGCTCAAGATTTCAGTAATGACAGCACTCCAGTCTCCTGCACAGCCGCCTCTGTGTGAATCATTCTCTATTGCAATTCCCGTCTTAACAAATCGGCTGTCTAGGCAGCGGGCAAGATGAATCCATTGGGAGGTCACAAATTTGGAGGCTCATCTGGGATTACCCCATGGCGACCTGCCCATGGTTTGGTAGTCCCTCTCCGGAGATGGATCCAGAGGGTAGTCCAAGTGGCCACCTAGCTTTCTCGGACTGGGGGCTGACTGGTACTCTCGCTACTGGTGGGGCACTGCCGACCCATTGTGCATGGATTTAATTGCTATGGAGACGTCCCCTAACTGTAGCCCTATCACAGGGTGTCTGTCTGTAGCTCCATGGTGGGGTGTCTGTCTGTAGACCCATTGTGGGGTATCTGTCTGTAGCCCCATTGCAGGGTGTCTGTCTGCAGCGCCATTGCAGGATGTCTGTTGGTGGCTCCACTATGGAGTGTTTGTCTCAGCTTGCCTCCTTTGTGGGTCTCAGTTTGTCTGTAGCCCCATTGCAGGGTGTCTATCTCAGTTTGGCCCCCTGGGGGTCTTGGTTAGCTATCCCTAACTAGAAGGAAGAGTCTTGGTTCAGGAGACTTCTCGATCAGGAAGATTTGGGGGAGATTTCTCAGACTGAGAATAGGAAGACAGTTTGGAAGTGATGCTCTTGGAATTCTTGGTTAGGGATCTGATTTGAAAGGCCTTCTGTCTGTCTTGTCTTTGTGTGTGTTTGCATAGGTGGAGGGGATCTCAGAAGGAACTGGTGAGCAAGTCCAGCTGGCCTGACTTGGAAAATCCTCCTTATTTGTCTGATCACACTCGGTGGGCCCCGAACCAAGCTCAACAGGGCTGCCTTGGTGACTGCTCTTCCTCCTGCCCAGAGACCACCCATCGAATCACTGTTCGGAAGTCATCCCTCCCACCCGGAGTGGTCAAAGACAACGGGAACCAACTGGAGACGGTCTGAGCTTTGCAGGTTGATATTGAGTGCAGAATGAGGTTGACCAGTGTCTGCTTTGTTTTGTGTGTTTTGCTGGGATGGAAAATGTTAATTCGGATCTCCATGCAGCCTGTTGGGCAACATCTTGCAAAATTGAGAATCTTTTGCTTAGGGTTCCATAAAACATTTCTTTTGTAAAGTGGCTGGAACCCCACAGCTATGGCGCAGCGAGCAGGGTCATCAGAAGCCACTCTATTCTTCTGGAAACTGAAGAGAAAGAGAACCCGGAAGCCTGGTATGCCAGCAAAAAGGGTAAGAAATTCTTACCAGCCAAGTTTCTGGTTTCTCTCTCTCTCTGCATGTATGTGTGTGTAAACAGTAAATGTCACTATTTGTCTCCTGCGCAAGGGTTTGATTAGTAGAAAAAAAAAGGATTTGTGAGACTAGTCTTTGGTTGTGGCAAACCCGGTGTACTTTATGCTAAGAATTTGATTATTTTCTGTGCTGTTCTGTAATGGAGAGAGGAGTATTACAGGATAGAACGTGGTTTTATGAGCCCCTATAAGACCACTTTTCAAGCCAGTCTGTCAGGCTGGTCAGTTACGAATGTTGCTATGGGTCCCTGAAACCAACACCCCTGATTAAATTTCTCTACCTTGTTTTATGTCCTTAAGCGCTCAACCTGTGACCATATGGGGATACATCCTCTTGGTTTCCACCATCCAGAAGACAGGAATTTGGGGTTCATGTCATAGCCCTAAAAATTATCTTGAGCAGTTAAGAGCCTTTGAAAGCTGGAAATTGGCTACCCTGGACTGCTTCTGGGAATTACAATAGAAACTGCCGACTGCGGTGTAGCGCAGTAGCTCAGACTTTGTCTTTTGCCAAGGGTGATCTGGGTTGAATTCTTGGCTTCTGGAATAATTCCTTTTTTTTTTTTTTGTCAACATTAACAATTTTAATGTTGTATACATCAAATTATAGAGAAAAGATGAATCTAAAGAAGATGGAGCCCCCGGTTTCCTTGAACAGCACGCTATTACAGTAAACCGAGTTTATATTCCGCCATCAAGTGTGGCTCTCCCATGACTTCACTTTGTGATGGATCATTAAGAACATCCTCGAATCCCATAGTCTCATCATTACCCTTCAAAATATCCAGGGAAACATCTGAGCTTGAAAGAAATGGAAGACGCTGAACCTGCAGCACTGCCTTGAATTCCATCTGTAATTTTAGTGGAGCAAATAGACCCTGAATTTTCTGTGTGGAAAAATTCATTTTATCTTGGTTGGGCTGGACATTTTTTTCGGATAATTTGAGAGGATGACTAGGCAGTTCATTTTTCACACAAGAAAAACCCTTCCAAAGAAGATCATGACTTTCAAAAGGATCATGACTTTCACCTTGCCGAAAGTTCAGGAACTGGAATACTGTCCTTTAGCTCAGGTCCAAGTCCTCTGGCAGTCATCTTCAGCAGCTCTGCTCAAAGTTTCTCTGCTCCATTGCCGTCAGTCGACCCCCGGAAGAATTCCTTTCTGGTTTGTTATTTGTGTAACTTTGCCAGTTATGAAGGTTTCCCCCCCACCTTCCCCATGGATAGCTTCTGATTTCCTGTCTTGGATTTTCCTTTCTCTAAACTACCCTTGGGGAGATTCCAAATCTTGTGGAAATTAAAAAAAAAACAAAAAAACAAAAAAACAACAACAAAAAAAAAAAACAGGAACTGCTGGCCAGGCATGCTGGCTCATATCTGTAATTCCAGCATTTTAGGAAGCCAAGGTGGGTGGATCACAAGGTCAGCAGTTCAAGACCAGCCTGGCTAACATGGTGAAAGCCTGTCTCTATTGAAAATACAAAAATTAGCTGGGTGTGGTGGCGCACGCCTATAATCCCAGCTACTTGGGAGGCTGAGGCAGGAGAATTGCATGAAGTGGGAGGCAGAGGTTTCAGTGAGTGGAGATGGAGCCACTGTACTCCAGCCTGGGTGACAAAGTGGGACTCTGTCTCACAAAAAAAAAAAAAAAAAATCACCACCCCAGACCCCCAGACCCTTGTCAATGCCACCACCTGCCCATCCCTCCAAGTCATCTGTCCCCCACCCCCAGAGCTCTGGCAGCTGTTCAGGTTGCTTGTTTTGGCCAATTTCCTCACTAGCCTTGAAGGCAGGAATGACAGCTTGTTCATTGGTGTCTCTCTTGTCAAAGGGCTTTCAATTTTTTTTTTTTTTTTTTTTGAGACAGAGTCTCACTCTATCACCAGGCTGGAGTGTAGTGGCGCAATCTTGGCTCACTGCAACCACTGCCTGCCAGGTTCAAGCTATCTTCCTGCCTCAGCCTCCCAAGTAGCTGGGACTGCAGGTGCATGCCACCACATCTAGCTAATTTTTGTATTTTTTTCTCCCTCCCCCCTCTAATTTTTATATTTTTACAAAAAATTATGGGTTTCGCCATGTTGGCCAGGATGGTCTCAATCTCGTGACCTTGTGATCTGCCCGCCTCGGCCTCCCAAAGTGCTGGGATTACAGGCGTGAGCCACCGTGCCCAGCCTCAAAGATTTGTTTAAATGCTGGAATTTGCTAAATTTAAAATGAAAAACTTCAGAGTCATTCGTACAGGTTTATTGAAGCTTAGCAGTTTCCCTGTAATCTAGATGACTTCAGGTTACAGGCTGTGTGACTCTCTCCAGCCCTGAGTCCTCATCATCAAATGGGATAGATGAATGCCTGTTCGGTCTGCAACATAATTTGGCATAAAGCTGCAGCCACAAGTGGGTTCTGCTGCTGGGTATGGATCAGGCTCTCTGGAACGTCTGTCTGCACACTTGACCTTCACAGAACATTTCCTAGGGTGTCAGGAGAAAGGGAAGAAGAAAGATGAGTTTGCATGTGGTCTGTTTTTACTCTCAACACTTATTTATTTTATTTTAACCCCTAACCCTTTTTCTGGAACACACTTTTTTTCTTTTATTTATTTATTTATTTATTTTTTTGAGATGGGGTCTCACTCTGTTGTCCTGGTTGGAGTACAGTGACGAGATCTCGGCTCACTGTAACCTCTGCCTCCAGGCTCAAGCAATCCTCCCACTTCAGCCCCCCAAGTAGCCAGGACACTACAGACACGTGCTACTGTACTCGGCTAATTTCTGTATTTTTTGTAGAGAGAGTGTTTTGCCACTGCCTAGGCTGCACTTGAACTCCTAGCCTCAAATGATTTTCCTGCCCCCCCTCCCAAAGTGCTAGGGTTACAGGTACAAACCACAGCACTGGGCCTACTCTCAACACTTCCGACACCAAATCTGTGGGTTTTTAAACTCCTGACACCAATTGTGTGGTGTCTTTTCCAACTCCACTTCTCCAGCTGTCTGACACCAACCGAGTGTCCAGTAATCCAATTTAATTCTGGCACTAATTACCCAGAGTTAGCACAGACCACATAGGTTAAGGGTGTAGTCTCAGAAGACTGCCCCCAACTTCAGACACCTGTTGCAAGTTCTGGACCTCCTGTATTTCTCACTGACCAGCTACAAATCCGATTTTCCCACAACCCCTCCTTGGGCTTGATATTTTGCTAAAAGGGCTCACAGAACTCAGAAAGTCCCTTTATTTTGTATTACCAGTTTATTATAAAATAAATAACTCAGAAACAGCCTGATGTGGCTGGGCGCGCTGGCTCATGCTTGTAATCCCAGCACTTTGGGAGGCCAAGGTGGGCAGATCACCTGAAGTCAGCAGTTCGAGACCAGCTTGGCCAACATGGTGAAACCCCGTCTCTACCAAAAGTACAAAAATTAGCTGGGCATGGCGATGGACACCCATAATCCCGCTTACTTGGGAGACTTGAGGCAGGAGAATCACTTGAACCCAGGAGGTGGAGGTTGCAGTGAGCCAAGATCATGCCACTGCACTCCAGCCTGGGCAGCAGAGCAAGACTCCATCTCCAAAAAAAAAGAAACAGTCTGGCCGGGCGTGATGGCTCACGCCTGTAATCCCAGCACTTTGGGAGGCTGAGGCAGACAGATCATGAGGTGAAGAGACTGAGACCATCCTGGCCCACATGGTGAAACCCCGTCTCTACTAAAAATACAAAAATTAGCCAGGTGTGGTGGCACATGCCTGTAGTCCCAGCTACTCAGGAGGCTGAGGCAGGAGAATCACTTGAACCTGGAAGGCAGAGGTTGCAGTGAGCCGAGAGCGCGCCACTGTGCTCCAGCCTGGCGACAGAGCAAGACTCCATCTCAAAAAAAAAAGAAACAGCCTGATGGAAGAGACGCATAGGGCAAGGTGTGAATGGGGAGCACGCCACCCTCCCAGCACCTCAGTGTGTTCATGACACACATGAATGTTCGCCATTCAATGTGGAAGCTCTCCAAACCCCACTGTTTAGTTTTTAGGACATTTAGGCACATAGGAATGATTGATGAAGTCATTGGCTATCGGTGATTAGTTCAGTCTCCAGCCCTTCTTCCCTCAGGAATGAGGCTGAAAGCTCCAACCCTCTGATCTTGCCTTGGGTTTTCTGGTGACCAGCCCCCATCCTGAAGCTATCTAAGGACCCTCAGTAGCCAGCCATGTCATTATCTCACAAAAGACCCTTTTTAAAATTTAGAGACAGGGTCTTACTCTGCTGCCCAGGCTGGAATATGGTGGTGCAGTCATGGCTCACCTTAGCCTCAACTTCCTGGGCTTAAGTGATCCTCCCACCTCAGCCTCCCCAAGTTGCTGGGACTGCAGGCACACACCACCACACCCAGCTAATATTTCTTTTATTTTTTTTTATTTTTTGTGATGGAGTCTCGTTCTTGTCACCCAGGGTAGAGTGCAATGGTTAAATCTCAGCTCACTGCAACCTCCGCCTCCTGGTTTCAAGCAATTCTCCTACCTCAGCCTCCCGGGTAGCTAGGACTACAGGCACCAACCACCACACCCAGCTAATTTTTATCTTTTTAGTAGAGTCAGGGTGTCACCATGTTAGCCAGGCTGGTTTCTAACTCCAGACCTCCGATGATCCACCTGCCTCAGCCTCC